>CAUYQG010099450.1:0-22300 GCA_963574415.1 Tarsius wallacei
AAGCAATTAATGGCAGTAAATACCTGTCTGGGGATGGGGGGACACTTCTTACAAACAAGGGTGCCTGAATGAGACATATTTGTGTACCTAACCCTTAAATGTACCCCTCAATATCACAATAAAAAAAAAAAAAAAAAAAAATAACAACCAATCAGTCTGTATAGAAAACCATTTTATGCAAAAGCAATAGACAAATATAAAACACATGGTCCCACTGTCCAAATGAAGAAGGAATGCACTTAGTCGCATTTCAACTTTCATGACATCTTACAACCAAAATACACATGGTTTCAACATGTTTCCCCACATCTCCAGGGATGAAGCTCTGGCGTGTGTGTGATGCCAGTCTAGAACCTTTGGCTCCTTGGCCATGGCGAGATAGATGTGGCCACTGAAAACACACCGAGACTTCTTCAGCTCAACAAATGCATCATAAGAGATCGTTGGACAGTCTCTAAAAAGAACATTGCAGTTGCATCTGTATGAGAGTCACAGACTTACAATATTGTTCACAATTAAAAAGGGGACGATTAAGACAACAGAAAGAACAAGGCATAAGGACTCTGGCTTAGTGAGACCCCAGTGTGTCCTACAGTATGTGGTGTGTTTGCACAGTAAGTAGAAGAGAGAAGTAAGTTACCCAGCATTCCACAATTTTTTTCTTTTCACGGGGCAGTGGGGGTAAAATACAACTAAATACCAAAACAGGACGACAGACAGACATCACGAAGTCATGTCTCACTCTAACTGATGAAACTTCTCTTAATTTTGCCAGTGTCCAGTGGAAAAAGTACCTTGCCATCCTTGACTGCATGTCTTAGCTAGCCACCTTCAGCAGATTCTCAAACATAATGTGTCCTTCAGAAACAAAAAGGCATTTTGAGTCTATACTAAAGAGGGAAAAAAGAAGAAGCCTTGGTGAGAAAGCATGTGCTAAATAAATAAAACAGAATTCTATCTCACCTTAGTCTAAAATAATTTCAAAAAATTCTAGGTTTTATTGACCTAGAAGCAAGATAATTTCTCCTGTGAGAACTTTACCTATGAAAAGCCACTTAAACAATTAAAAAATGGGAAAAAATTGTAGCAATTATCAATATGCGGTTGGTGTTTAGTCATATTCAAGCCATTAAAAATTTCTATTGGATGATGAATTATTTGATTAGCAGATAAATGCTGGGAGGTTTGTCACAGGCTAATTCTATTTCTTTCTAATTTTGTGTTTGCCAAGTCAGCAAAGGCAGTTACTTGATGTTAAGCCTCATTTTATAAGCTTTTTTTAAAACTTTTTTTTTGAAGTGGGAAATAACTGAATAGATATTTCAGATTTTCTCAATAAAACTCCCTTATCTTTCCCCAATTGATTAATGTGACTATTATGATACAATTTTAGCAAAAATATCACAATAAAGCTTCTTGTCTTTGTTACATAACAACAATTTCATGCTGAAAAAACCCAACAGGTGGATGTTTTCAAAATCAGCAAAATAGCTGGGCTCAGTGGCTCAGCCTGTAATCCCGCACTTTGGGAGGCTGAGGTGAGTGGATTGCCTGAACCCATGGGTTCGAGACCCACCTGGGCAACTTGTCGAGACCTCATCTCTACAATAATTCAAAAAATTAGCTGGGTATGGTAGCGTGCGCCTGTAGTTCCAGCTACTTGGAAGGCTGAGGTGGAAGGATTGCCGGAGCCCAGCAGGTCGAGGCTGCAGTGGCCGTGAGTGGCCACTGCACTCCAGTCTGGGCGACATAGTGAGATTCCAACTCAAAAAGAACCAAACAAAAACAAAAACAAAAACAAAACAAAACAAAATCAGCAAATTAAACAAACTGTGTTCCGGCATTAAATGTATAAAGATGGACACGGCCTCTTGGGTCAGTTGACCCTGTTATAATAAAGCAATCCAGGGAAAGGTTGAACATTTCATTTTCATGGATAGAAAAATGAGCACAGAAAAAAATATGCCGTAGATAATCATGTGTGGGGTTTTTTTCCTGTTAATCTCTTAGCATGAGAAATTCCAAATGCTTTTCCTAATGGTAAAAAAAAAAAGTTTTAAAACAATATATTCCTGCACATTTTATTGTAGTATGGAGATTTTTTTCCCTCTCACCCCATTTCTGAGGTTTCAGTCTTAGACAAGTGATGAATACCACCCACACAGAGTATACACCCTGAGTCATCTACAGACTACAGACTGGGGACAGGGGTTCATTTAAGGTTTGCTGGTTTAAAAAAAATTCTATTGAAAACAAGCAATGCTTTCTACAAGTTTTGTGAGTTAGCTTCATACAGTAATGCGTGGGGACCTGCTTTTAAATGAAATGTTAAACCTGAAACTTTCAAAAAATTATGAAAACAATTAGCTGGGAAAGAACTTAAAGCAAACAGACCCCTTCAAGTCTCATTCACCCAAGCATGCAAGTATAAAGAAACCCCGCTGATTTCACAAACAGCTTCTCACATTTTCTTGCCATTTGTTTCGTCAGCAAATATTTTCTGAATGGAACCTTTCTTGGTGGATTGTTACTTTATTTGTTTTTCATTTACTTCAGGAAAAAGAAAAAAGAAAGACACAGACTTTGGGGATAATTTGGTCAAGCAAATTGTTTCTGCAAAGGGCTGCCCAGTCAAAAACAAGTACATGTAGCATTACCTACGGAGAGAGGTTACATAGAGAAGGTCCACTGGTTTGGTCACAAAGAAGGTCGGATTGGGTCTTACAGAATTAGTATATAAATTCTACTCGTAGTTGATCAGAGCCCTTTAGGACCTGCTAGCTGATGAGAAGTGGAAATATTTTCAAGATAAGATTGTCAGTTCTGTCTAAATTTGCATGTGGACATCTGGAGGAGAAACCTGGGTAGATGGGACAGGAAGGGAGCGGTCTGGAGTGTGGGATGCCACTCCTGCTCTGTGCCCAGAAGGCCTGTGTCCTTGTGTTCCCAGGAGGTAAATGAGTCTCATGTGATTTGAAAGTCAAACCCTAGGTCTGGTTGGCCAGACGGAGAACTGAACTGAGAAACTCTAGCACATTTGCAACTCCAACCTCCGCATCATCTTCCCAACTTTGTAGAAGCTTCTGGGAAGGAAACAGCAGGATGGTACGGGGCCAACCGAACAGGGCGAGATATGCTGAGTGAGGACATGTGGCTTGCTCTGTATCCCAGAGGACACGAGGGCACGGAAGACTGACATGCTTGCCTGCTTCTGCTGGGAGTCATGAGTGCAACTGACACCACGGGTGTCGTTTACTGGCTAGTGAGGGTCCCTGTTTACAGGGCACTCTTGGTCCCTTGGACTATACGATTTGCCTCATGTGATCTACATGCTGTACCAGGAAGGCAGAGGGTCCACGCCAGTGCCTTGTGTAGCTGAGAGTTGCTTCCCTCCCTTACAAGCAGTCCCAGAGAGTATATAAATGAACATTACTCCATGACAGAGAAAGTACATGACACCCGGAAAGTGAAAGTTATTACAGGAGCGGCACTGGCTATTTTAATTATTTAAGGCCAATGAACTCCACACATCAGTCTCTAAATCAGATTATCTCAGTGCCAGTCTCCTCAGTGTTCATGTTTCACCTTTGGAAGCATTGTTAGTGTTTTCAGATTGCTTTTCTGAATGCTGACATTAGAAAGAATTTCAGAACTGTACTAGTAAAAAGTGACAGACAAACGAGTGAACAGACAACAGGAACAGTCCTTTGAAACTGACAACATGCAAAAGCAGTAAAATCTAAAACACTAGCATCGATCTTTTCTACTTTTGATGTTTCCTTTTAAGCCATATAAAGCTTGAACTTTAAGCCATACAAGAAATTGTTTACTAAATAGGTATTAACCCCTTGAAATGACTGTCCCTGGAAGTAATTCTATTTCAATTAATGATAGAGATTACCCAGAATCTGGGCATTTTAGCATAATAAAGCAGTGTGATCTGTTATTTTGATGTGCATTCACTCACCAACGTAACTAAATATCAGTCTCCTGGCTCACGTGCACGTGACACCTGGCTTCTCTTACTTTGAACGGTGAGGGTGGCAGAGACATCCACCCTCCCAGCCCGGCTCTCAGTAATGCAAGTGTAGGTGCCTACATCTGTGCTCACGGCCTTCTTAATCCTCAGCATGTAATCATCTTTGATGTCATACCTGGGTGGAATACAAACTGGTGTCATTAAAACAGGACTGGTTGTATAGTGACATCAAGGGCACAGCTGTGTTTTTCTCTTTATCGACTCTGTACACACACACACACACACACACACACACACACACACACACATACACCAGCCATGCAGTACAGTGACTTAAGTGGAAGGCATCGCCGACGAAATCATTCGTTCCACATCTGGTCTTTAGCTGCATGAGGGTCAGTTACCTATATTGTATATAAGCCTACAATTCTTGCACTTCAAAGCCATCCAGGGCATTATGAGAACTTTGACCTTTCTCTGGTAGCTCTTAATGAGTATGGAAAACGGTATCCATTTCATTTCTTGGTGAGTTATATTGTGTCATTTTGCAAGTCACACTGTGTACAATAATATGACTCATGTTTTATGCATCTTGAATATAGGAGAGCTGAAATATATTAACAATGAAAATCTTCCTCTTCTTCATAAGCAAATTGACAAAATGAACATTAGCTAAAAGAATGAAGTGGGGATACACATTTTTCAAGCTAGGAATCTTGACCCCAGGAACACCCCCATGCTGGGGGTGATGCTTAGCAGTGTACATCCTCGGCCCAGTCACGATTATTATCTCACTTCCATTTATTAACAGGGAGCGTGGCAGACCATTCAGAAAAATATCCTAACATTTTAATGAATTGGGGTGGGGGACTCACCTAAGAATATATTCTCATTTGATTATAATATAATTATGCAAACAAAAAGAAGCTGCTAAATTTTAAAATTATTTTCATGTTTGTTCCTTCCTCTTGATTTTCACCAGTGGTTCAAACACACTGTTTCACAGTAGCTTCTGACGGATCACATGACCTCTCTTCCTCAGACACACCACAGTTAGAGCCAAGCTTCCAGAATATTATTTTAATCGGTTCTGTTGGGTCAAAACCGGCCGTGACGTCCTATTGGTTTTAGGACAAAAGCAGACATTTTAGGCTTGCATTTGAGACTACCAGAACTGAAGTTCTTCCGCTTCTAACTCTAGCCAAAGTTTAACTTTACTGGGGGATAAGACATGAACTAAAACAGTCCTATTTTTCAGACTTTGGCAGGCAACAGACAGCCAAACTCAACTGCCCTTACTCCTCCAGTCCTTAGTGACTGTGGTTACTTCTCTGTCTATGTGCTTTGTCTTAAAATTCTGCTTTATTTCCTGTTTCATACATGGGGAGGGAAGACATATCTGCTACTTGTGTAAGCCATCCATTACAACAATGGAAGGATGGGCTTACACCCTTGCTGGCACTTACCGCCACAGCGATAATTCCACACTGATGCTTGTACTCAGGTGATAGTTCCCCACTAACACCCGTACTTGTGCCTGTTTTGACGAAAGTGGAGACCCTGCCTGGGCCACTCACTGCAACACCCACACTCCCAGACACTGAGCTTGCAGCATCAGGTCACGGCCATGCAGTGAGGAGCACAGACTCAGAGGAATATCCCGGAGTTCTAACTGTGGACTTGGCCTCCTTCTGTACTCCTTAGGGTGGGCACAATACCTACATTCTCTGCATCTCTATTTCTGCATTGGCAGAATGGTGCTAAGCATAACATCTATGTCATGGGGCGGACACACGCCTTAAGTGAGGTATACCATACATGTGGAAAGAACAAGTGCTAGCTGTCATTATCACCAGCAGGAGCTCGAGAAACACAGGCTGGAGACATGGTATCTTGGTTCCTGTTGGCATCACAGTCAACCACGTGTGAATGGCTTCCACTGCACACCTGCCTCATTCACCCAGGAGGACTTTCTCATGGGCTAGATTTGCAGTCTAGGGCAAGTAGGGCACACACAAGAATGACAACACAGAGAAACAGTCTCCACTTAACTTAGTCAATAAAGCAAATAAGATACAACGGTTTTGATGATGGCCTCAGAGAAGCTTCTAGTGACGTATTTAATGTCTAGTAAAATGATCTTTTCTGCAGTTAGTCTACATTCTGCATGGTGTGCTTAGCTCTAACACATAAACACTGAATAAAAACAATGTATTTTGCAATTCATCTCAAGCCAAATGAATTCCTGGTTGCCACGGTGCTGTCAGTTCTTGTTCAACCTTCTGGAAGTCTCTTCATTCTTCTACAACTGAGTTTCCTCAAAAGCTGGAAGGGAGGAGATGTACTCTTTGGCCTACAGAGTCTCTTCTGGACCACAACATGGGGAAAACCATGACTCTAAGCTCATAACATATACCTGTATTGTACAGCATCTGTGATTTGTCATTAGGAAAAGAGAGTGTGCTACCTCCGTTAGAAGCAATGGATGGAGGTACACGGTGCTCACTGCATCCTCACGACACCATTCTGAAGCTGGAACTGTCAGTTTAGACAGGAGGAAGTGGACACTCAGTGGGGAAAAGGACCTGCCCAGAGTCAGTGTCTCACTGGCGAGCAAGCCTGGACCCTGGCCCTCGCTCTCTGCGAGACACTCGCTCACATGATGTGTTCCTCTTCTCTGAAGGAAAATGGCTTCACTTTTAAGTGCTGACTTTAAACATGTAAGACACATGACTACATAATTTGGATGGAAATACAATTTCACATTTGGCCAACATTTAATTATACGAGGAGGACCCCCAAAAAACCAGAATTATCTCTTGGCGGGCGGGCCCCTGGTAGTACAGGCTTCCCCCTCTAGGTTAGTGTTCTGAGAACCCATCGACATCCGTGTTCCAGCTAGTGTTGCTGTGAGAGGCTGCATTTGGCTTCACCAAATTTTTCTTTGAAGATTCTTTTAACGCTTTTGCCCATTTCATAATGGGTGATTTACAAGTGCACCTGCCCACACCATGCTGAATGTTCAGCAGTTTTTGACCAAAAATGGCATGACACCCATGCACCACCCTCCCATTCATCCACTCTCCCACCGAGCAACTCTTTTTTTTGTTTGTTTCCTGGATGAAAAAATCCTCAAAAGAAAATGTTTTGCTGATGTGCAAGAGGTGAAACAAAAAAAGGCAGAAGCACTAATAGGCATCACAATTGGTGCATTCAAAAACTGTTTCGAGCAGTGGAAAAAGTATCTTGATGAATGTTTTGCATCCAATGGAGAGTACTTTGAAGGTGACTGAAGTTTAAACACGTAAGAATAAATACACAATTTTTAATTAACAAATTCCAGCTTGTTTTGGGCCTCCCCTCATATCTTCTGACAAAATCTTATTTCGCATTAGAGAACATCATTACACAGGTGAAGGCGTGGAGGATAAACACAAGGTGAAAGCTTGTGTACCTCTTGCTTTAAGAAGAAGCAGTGTTTACTTAAAAATTACAGAATATGTAACATCTGAAATAAAAACAAGTCTAAATTCGAACTTTCTAAAATTTTTCATTTATTTTAAGGTAGATGAAAACAAGAATAGACATGGGAACACTGTATTTTATCTTATTTTTTAAGTTGTTTTTTGTTTGGTTCTGTTTTGTTTGTTTACTTGTTTGCCAATGGGTTCCTGGAATACTTACCTAAGGGGGAAGCCTGTACTACAACAGGCCTGCCCTCCAAGAGATAATAACCCTTTTTGGTTACGGTTACCTTGATCAGGAATACAAGCACTTGTGCATGCTATCTATGACTGCAAATGTTCTTCCACAGGGAAAATTAAAAATAAAGTATTTCTTGGGAGAATTACAATGGATTAATCTTGGCAACTAATAAAAAAGACAGCCATTCAAAGCTATTGTGTCATTACAAGCAAATAACACATCTAATTTTTGTCCAAGGATAGAACCGCTTTTCCCCTGTGGGTTGTAACACTGCAGGTGAGGGCACTGGTCTGGTGGATGGAGTCTTCCCTTGTATCTATAGGCCCAGAGGCACAGGACTCAGCATGGACCATGCTTTGGAGTGGCCAGGTGTGCCTCACAGTCGAACACGTCTGAGTGGTAATCTCTAACAACCTGCATACCGCAGTGACCCACAGGGCTCCTAGGATGTGTGAGATGCTCATCTACTGCATTTGCCATTTGATTCTCCCTTGATGATCACGGCAGTTTGAGAAGACAGCAGCACAGACTTCATTTTTTATTTAGTATGCACTAATGACACATTTCCTATATGCCAGGCACCACGTCAGGCATCGGGGCCGCATGCCTTCCTAGGTTCAGACCTGGGGAAGGGACATTCCAGGGATGGAAACCATCTGTCTCCCATGAGAGCAGGTCGGAACTACCATGGTGAAGGCCGTCTCCTGGGCCACACACTTCCTGGGGCCGTTCCTGCCTTTCTCCATTTAGAAATAAGTGCTGCAGTCAGTGCACCAGTGCTGTTGCATTCCCTTACACCCCACAGGGGGGCTGTGATTTAAAAACAAACAGAAACAGACTTTGAGGACTCTCGGTTACTGAAACGCTCAGAATCTGAGAAAAGACTGCAAATACTATCAACAGCTTATGTTATGGATTGATATCAAAATACCGTGAACACAAAGCGATTGACTCTTCAGGTTAAAAGAAACCTTTAGCAGTTCACCGTCTGCAACATCCATCCACCCTTGACTCCCGTATGTCATGTGCAGCCAGCCCCTCCACCTGGCTGCTCCTACCTGAGTGGCCTCATCCTTTTCTGAGCATCTCTGACTACTAGTATGTCCTCCATATGTGATAGAAAAAAGCATTTTACCAACAGCACTAGTCCCTGTGACGAACAGAAGAGTTCACTCTCTTTCCTGTAAGACAGCCCTTTGGACATGGAGTTTCTTCTGAATGATCTCACCTCCAAGCCAACTACTTTTAATAACAGCAGCCCACCACCCCATACATAATCCTCCCTAATCCACGGGAGATATGTGCCCAGACTCCAGTGGATGCCTGAAACTGGGGACAGTATGGAGCCCTGCATACACAAGACAGTCGATCTGATGACCAGAGGGTACCATGTGGCCACAAGGAACAACGTACACATGGGGCGAGAGGGAGTGGAATGATACAAGATTTCATCTTGGTACTCAGAACTACACACAAATGAGCACTTACAACTTGTTTATTTCTGGATGTTTCCAATTAATATTTTTGAACTGAGGCTGACCAAGGGTAACTGAAACGGTGATAAGTGAAGACAGTTGCAATTGCAGTGATGTGATCTGAGGTTGTTAAGGAGAGGTAAGTGCGTCAATACAGAGTCGCTAGTCCAAACATAGATCTGATTCCATCCCTCTGCTGTTTGGAACTACCTCATGGCTTTTCATTTGGTCCCCTAGAACAAAATGCTTTTTTTTTTTTTGGAGTCAGAGTCCCACTCTGTCTCCCAGGCTGGAGTATAGTGGCATGATCATGGCTAGTGAAGCCCCAACCTGCTGGACTCAGGTACTCCTTCTGCCCAAGCCTTCTAAGTAACTGGAATTACAGGTGCCTGCCACCACACCCAGCTAATTTTTTGATTTATTGTAGAGAAGAGGTCTCATCAAGTTACCCAGACTGGTATCAAACCCCTGGATTCAGGCAATCATCCTACTTTGGCCTCCCAAAGTGCTGGGATGACAGGTGTGAGTCACTGCACTCAGCAAAGCTCATCTCTTCATGGTCTTCCTGCCTGGAGGTGATGCAGCCTTGTCCCCTTTCAAGTCCCATGCCCATCTGTTTGCCTCCCATGCCCACCCTGTCTTATAATCCATGGACTGCTCTCATCCAGCCCTTTTGACTTGCAGGAGGGTCTGGCATTCCCCCCCACCCCACACCTACCTGGATCCAGCCACCCATCCTGCCACTTTTTAAGTTGTTTTCCTTTCCTTCTGCTCTTTACTTTTATGTTTCTTTTGTTACTTCTAAGACGTTTTACTTTCTTCAAAGCACATCTCCTGGCCTCACCTTCCATTTGCTTGTTGGTTGCTTTCCTCATCTCTGGGAGCCTGTGAGAACAAAGACTGGTGCTGTCTTATTCTGAGTGACACACCCCAGGCCTCGCAGGATGGGGCCTGAGGTCTCAGAGGGGCTCAGCAAACACCCATGGGGTGGACAAGGATGTTCACCACATGCATCCAGCTCTATCACTCCTTTGTAGACGGGACCAGAGGCACATTCCATGCAGCACCACAGTATTAGCCACCTGAATCACAGCAGTCTACTGTATCAGGAAGCATCGTCATGTGGTCATGCTTGCATGCCAGCTCTGAAACGTACGTTCAGTGGACAGCCACCTAGGACTGCAAATGCAAGGACCTGGGATACTTGGTACGAAATTGCTACGAGCTCAGAGGAGACAGAGCTGAAACAAGGCAGTGAGTAAATCCGGGGCAGCGATCTACACGCTGACCCTACCTGTCATCGTCAATAAATTCCCTCTAAATGAGGAACCTGAGCAAATGGATAAGCTCTCTCCCTCCACCAAAATGAATGGAACCATCCTAGCAGAAAGCCTAAAACAGTGTGGAGACTGGAGGGGAAACGAAGGAAGCGCTGTGTTTTGTTCCATGATTAATATGTTATCTCATTATTCCGGCAGTAAGGGCGGTTTCAAGTCACATGTCTTACGGAAATAAAATAATGACAATGAAAAATACATTTGCATAGTGTTCTCTAATATCCTTTCATTGACCCTCATAACAATGCTGGTGGGTAAGAGGAGAAGTTATTGTTTCCTCCACTTGAAAAATTAGACAATCTAGGTGTATAAAATTCAACCTGAAAACAAACCATGGAGCTTGTTCTTACACTATTATAAAATTTTACTCCTTGTTTCTTAAGAAAGAAGTCACAGACTTAGAAATTGGGAAGGTGAAGCCTCGATCTCTACATACGTAAAAATGATCCTATCGAAGAAAAACATTTAAGCCTAGAATGCCGTGAAGAATATGAGTAAGTGAACATGGAAATATTCAGCAAGTCCAAAAATATTAATATTAAAGGAGAACATTTGAAGCCTGAATAAAATACCTCTAGGGTAAAAGGAAAAAAGGCTATTTCATTATGCAACAATACAAAAACGCATGGAAGCTGGCTATTCCAAGGAACTAATAGCTCATAAATCCTGAGACAGAGGGAAGAATTGAGCAACTGCTGAGCCTGGTCTTGTGGCCTAACTTTAATATCAGAAAACGAACAGTCTGTGATCCAGTGCCCTGGAGTTCACTGGTGGCAAAGGTTTGGACTGTTCTAGAACCCAGGTCTCCTGGCACCGTCTTCATCAACTGTGTTATGAAGGCCGAAGCATTTCTCCAAGAGACCGTGCAAAGAGTCCCTTCTTTTTTTCAACTTTTATTTTTCTATTTTAAAGATGTGGGGTACAATTCAGGGTTAGGTACACAAATGTTCACTATGCAGGGACCCTTGTTGACGAGGTGTTCCGCTCTTAAAACTCATGATGTGTGAATCCACAAAAGGAAATTAAAGGAAGCAGAGGATGTACTGTCGAGATGGCAACTGCTTCCTGGAATTTTCCCTAATGAGTTCACATAATTAATGACTGAGTTAGAATTCAGGCCTCAGAATCTGAGCACAGAAGCTTACCCTGGAAACTGAATTTGTGGTGGCGTGTGTGTGTGTGAGTGTGTCCGTGTGAGTGCATATGTGAGTGTATGAGTGTGTCCGTGTGAGTGTGAGTATAGGTGTGTGTGAGTGTGTAAATGTGAATGTGTCAGATATGAGTGTGTGTCACTGCAAGAACACGAGCGTGAGTGTGCGTCAGTGTGTGTGTGCGAATGTAAGTGTGTGAGTGTGCATGAGTGTGAGTGCATGAGTGTGTGTGTGAGTGCGTGGGAGTATGCGTAAGTGTGTGTATGTGTGTATGAGTTTGTGATCGTTGAGTATATGTGAGTGTGTGTGTCAGTGAGTGAGCTTGTGTGTGAGGATGTGTGTGCACGTGTATGGGTGTGTGTATGTGTGACTGCAAGTGTGTGAATGTGTATATAAGTTTAAGAGTGAATGTGTGTGTGATTGTGTGAGTGTGTATGTGTGTGAGCATGTGTGTGTACACTTGGCGGCCAGTGTGTGTGTACGTGTGCATGTGTGTGTGTGAATGTGAGTATGTCCATGTGAGTGTATGTGTGTCCATGTGAGTGTGTCAGTGTGTGAGTAACTGTGAGAATATGAATATGTGAGTGTGTCAGTGGACAAGTGTGCGAATATGTGTGTGAGTGAATGTATGAGTGTGACTGTGAGTGTGTTGAATGTGAGTGCATGAGTGTGTGTGTGTGATTATGTGTGTGAGTGAGCTTGTGTGAACATGTGTGAATGAGTGCGAGTATGTGTGAATGTGTATATGTGTGAGTGTGTAAGCATGTGTATGTGAGTGTGAGTGTGTGTAAGTGGGTGTGAATGTGAACAAGCACGTGTGAGAATGCGTGTGCATGTGTATGATTGTGTGTGTTTGAGTGTATTTATATGAATGTGAGAGTGTGTGAGTGTGCATATGAGTGTGTGTGTGTGTGTGTGTGTGTGTAGAGTGTGAATGTGTGTGTGTGTTGGCAGTCATATTGCAAGATGGTTGGAATAACTGAAATCGTTTGCAGTTTTCAGGTTGACACTCAGGTTTGAGCTTTCCCCTCGAGCCCACCTTCCTCTTCCTGGCCCCTCACCCTGCCCGCCCCAAGAGCTGAGCATCGGCCCACCGCCCACCCGGGACCCCTGCTGCTCCTCCCACAGCCTAAACCACAGGCCAATCCCCAGGCCCATCCCTGACGGTGCCCAGCAAGCCGGGAGCCCCACCCTAGTCTGCACCCTTTGAGAGTCTTCACTGAGGGCAGTGTCCCTGCTCCGGATGGAGGGGCCTGCCTCTGAGGACAGATGTCAGCCCCCGACATACGAGGACTGACTGGGGGGAAACCGTGTCCAGCTAAAGTGGATGCTTGGGATGGAAGTATCGGTTCCTCGCCAGTGTCGCGCTGAGGCAGCGCCAAGGGAGCACGAGCCTCTCCCCACGGCCACCCAGAGGCCCTTCTCCCGGGGAGGTTCTCAGGAGACGTTACCACCAGGCTCCGCTTCTCTCACGGAGCACGCTTTCCCAAGGCAGCGACCTGCTTCCAAAAACTACATATTTGGCAAGCAATTAGCTGTCAAACATGCCCACAGGTCCAAGAAATGGGGCCTCATTTCTTAATTCTTTCTAGATAGTTGGTCCATGTTGACCAGGAATCTCACAGACGCTTCCCATCACTACCTTGGATAATCGAGGAAGTACTCATTTTTCTTGAAAGCAAATGTTGACAGAGCAATATGAAAGCTACGACAAATTCCTTGCATTTAAAGAGGGCTTTACCGTGTGCAACAGGGTGTAACATAAGGTTCTATAGCAATGGCACCTCGGAGAAAATGCCTGTTTCCAGATACACTTCTTCAGAAGGAGCTGAGGTTGCTGTCTCGAGTCAGACAAAGGGACGGCAGCCTTCACAAGGTGACTGTCCTTCTAATAAAGAGTCACACGCCCCTACTGTTGCATGCGTGTCTCCACTGCGTGCGTGCGCCCTGGGCAAGTGTGTCGTTTGCATCAGTGACTTCGTGTTCAGTTTCGAAAACTCCAGAAAATAACTTGATCCAGTTTTCTCAATAGGACTCTGAAACCAGCTGCGATTCAAGAGGGTCATCAGTGTTTTTTCTGATACATACTTTAACATTACTCTCTTATTAAACAGTCAAAGGTACTTAAATATACCCCCTAATTGCCTTTTTTCTTCTTTAAATTGTCCGGTATCGATTTTATATAACTAGAGCTTACTTTGGCATAAAGCAGCTACTTCGTAGCATGGTGCAATGTCCTATCCGATCGACATGTAGGAGGAGCTGACTTTAATTAAAAGCAAGAAAAAAAGAGGCAGATAAAGAAAATTGGTGGTGAGGAAATTCTAATAGAAACAGGGCGATTCTCCTTGCAGAGCTGCGGCATAGGGCTTCTCCCCGTATGCGCTTGGACATTGTTGCCACGGTTGATTAATGACTGCTGCACAATCGTGTCTGACAGTCCCCCATAGAGAGGCTCGTTTTTCCTGATACGGAAACTCTGGGAAAGGCAGCCCCATCCGCTCTGGCCCCGGACAGCACGCACCTCCCTCCCGCACCGTGAGTTAAGACGGCTCGGCCGGCAGCTGCGGCGAGGCAGGCGCGAGGCGCTGGGAGCTTATGGGTTTTTCTCAAGGACAAAAAAGGGAAGAAAAAACGGAATTGAGTCAAAACCATTACCATCTGTTCAGCCAAACAATGCACAAAACAAAGCAAATCTATTTTAATACTTGAAACAACAGTTCGTATTCAAGGTTCTGTTTGTGTGAGCTTATATTCGATGAGTCATCTTAAAAGTCCTTCGTAAGGAAAATATCCTTGCTTTCTTACGAGATGGAGCACCACGTTCTAAAATCATGTCCAAATTTGAGTAAAAGAATCTCTTTCTTCCTCATAAACAAACCTGCTCTCATAACTAGTGGAAAGATTTCCTATAAATCCAAATTTACTTTGAAACTATCAGACAAGACTTGGAAACTGGCAACACTTAATAACATCACCACGTTTCATTCATGATTCACGCTGTGCAGTGCTCGATGTGTATTAAGCCTCAAGGGCAGGAACTTCTTATAATTTTATGGCTCTTATGAATATAATTCTGATAAATTAGGGACTCTTGAGCCTTCCAGAATGATGACCGAATTTGGGAGGATTTTAAAAATGAAGAAATAAGAACTAAAATTCTTATTGCAAACTGCGATTTTGCCAGGCCCGGTTCACGCCTGTGCATCTCAGCACCTCGTCTGAGTTATGTGAGCGTTCTGAACAATTTCCTGACCAGCCATTCTCATCTCAAAAGCGCCTTTGTTTTTCATGGAAGGAACTTCATTTTCTCAACATTTTCAGGTTTTGAAATCACCTACTACTTCTTATTATGAGATTTCTGGCTCCAATTCTAGACAAGTGTTTTGAATTAGCACTTAGAATTTCATTACGCCTCTGCTGCACTCATCATTAAGTTGACCAGTAGTAAAAGCTAAGCATTAGGCCAGGGAGCATTTAATGTCCGTGCAAGTAAATGTTTCTGTCCCTTTAAAGAGACTTGAGAAGTCGGTTCTCCATGTCCAAAATCCTCCCACCCAATTCCAAGAGCTGAAGATCAGCCTGTACCCCGTAGACTCCTTCGGCCGGGAGCGGTCCGTCGTAACAGACACTGAATAGTTTCATGATTCAGTGAAAATCTCTCTGTGGAGCTTCACATGAACGTGCCGCGAGGCCCATCACCATGCTTTCAGCAGAGGAACTCCAGGGTGCCAACCACTCCTCCCTCTTCCGGAATCACTTGCTGGTGATTAAGACGGAGCCATCAACCCGTCAGAGCCACTGTGCCAGACTGGGGACTCGGGGACACAGCCATTCAAAATTCAGTGACACCCGTTTTCAATGGCTAAACAGAGTGCATTTTAACAACTCACAGCTCTGAGTCCAGGCTCTCATCTATAAAACATAAACGAAGTTACCTCTTTTGCCTCTCTCTCTTTGACAGCTGAAAAGTTGCTCAGTTTTTCTAAAACCATCTCTCCACTCTCAATCTTTCAAACAAGACCCTTCCACAGAAAACACTTGAAACTGTTATTGAAATTCACAGAAGTGCTTCTTGGAAGCCTTAATCCCACGAGATACTTTCTTAATCTTTACTATTTAAGGTGTACCCTAAAGGTAGGCTCTTAAATTACACTTAGGGTCTGGGACCCCGAAATGAACACAATAAGCCACTATTTTCTTGTCAAGGCCAAACTCCTCATTATCTAGTTATAACCGGGCCAACGTCTGTAACTTAGGTGATGTGTGTCTTTACCTACTCACTCAGCCATCAGGTGGCAAGCTACTTCTGGGCAGGGTACCATGGAGCAGCAGGAGAGACGGATGTCCTTTAGAAAAATGTTATAACATTCACTGTAAAAGGAAAGAAAGCACAGCCCTGAGAGATGAAACTTGCAGGAAAATAGTGAGAGGCAAGGCTGTCCCTCTGTTCTGGAAACCTCTACAGAAACCCCAAATGAAACTTGAACTATGTGGGCAGTCTTGCCCTTCCCGGGTGGCATTTTAGCCTCTCTTGGGGGTTCCACGGTTCTACCTGGTTACCTCCGGTTCATAATTATCAGAAAGGAATATTTCATTATTTCCATTGTTGTCCTTAGTCAACATAAACAATCCTTTTGATAATTTCTTCACTAACTTTTTAATTGATTATTCAAATAAAATAAACTCTGCAACCCCCAATTCATTATAAATACTTTTAAAATATTGGAGGTATCATTTCAGTACATTTTTAACTACATCTTGAACATTTACAGTTAAAAAATGCAAATATATTGCAATTAAGGAGAACATGTTGAAACAATAAAGTGTGGAGACAAGTTAAGTCATCCATTCGTTCAGAAATAATTATCTTACCGGCTTAAGTTCTTTCAAGACAATTTGCTTTTACAATAGGATTACAAATTGCAGCATCAGATTTGGAAAGTGGGTATATCACACAGTAGCGAGCTGGGCTAGAAACCAGCCTCAACTTTAAGAGTGTGTAGAAAAGATTTTAGGATGAAGCCTACAGGAACCCAGAGCTCGCAGTTCAACCCAAAGCCTGTCTACAGGTGGAGCCCACGCAGTGCAGGAAGGGACCATCAGCTCCTGTAAAATGGGTTTTGGAATGTGGCATCTACTTAGTGGTCATGCTGTCTGCTGGACAGACCCCAAGAAGTCCCCTTTATCAGTGTCCAAGAGGAGCCCCAGGCCAGCTCCCGGAGCTAGCTCCATCGGGCTGCGCTGTGGATGGTTCAAAAGGCCCTCTCCTCTCTTGTCCTGCCAACAGAAAGTTCCTCTGAATAAAGTACCTATGGAATAATTTATAAATTCAGCACAGCCTCGCAGGGCACTTCTGATCATCCAATGCATCGCATCACTTGTGGGCTGGTAGGTCTACTTGCAAATGAAGGTCTGGACACTTCTCTAATGAACTTCACAAGTTTCCTCACTTGCAGTTAGGTGATAGGAAGGAACATAAAGAAAAATCCTCTGCCTTCCATGGTCTAGGAAATGTGCAAACATATCCAGTCGTCTCAAGTCACCAGTAGACCAAAGGGCCTTCTTCTCGTGTCACATGACGATGTGTTTACATCAAGTCCAGTCATGGGTGTAACCGTCACAGTGGAGGCAGTAAAGAACACTGTCATCTCTGAACTCTGTTTCATTAAATTACATTCTATTATTTGTGTCCTGATATTCAAAACTAAGATAAAAATCATACAAAACAGCGCCTAACTGAGCAATGCTCGATTCCTTTTTTTCACTAAATCAGAGTTTCTCAACCTCAACACTGTCACCATCTGGGGTCACACTGTTCTTTACTGGGGGAGCTGTCCTGTGCATAGCAGGAGGTGTGGCAGCCTTCTTGGCCTCTACCTGGAAGATGCCAGTAGCACCCAGTCTCCCAAATGTGACAATCAACATTGTCTCCAGAAATCACCACTTGCCCCTCGGGAATGGGGGAAGCAAAACTGCCCCTCGCTGAGACCACTGTGCTCACTGGACGACAGCCGTGTCCGACAGAGGCCTGGATGCTTGGGACTGATGATCAGTGCAGCAGAGGGAGGTGGGATAGAGAGAAACGATTGTCATTAGGTGACCGAGCACTAGTTTCTCTTGGCAAGTTGTATGGAAATACCAAAACCAAAGAGCCGACAGCAGCTGACCAGCACAGGGAAGGAAAGGTGTCCGGGCCCAACAGGAGACACGTACACAAGCCTTCCACGCCAGAGGGCCCTGGGATCTGGGTCCAGCTCTGCCCCCATGGGCCGGAACCTCAAGCACACATTTCTTTTTTCTTGTTCCTTTTTAGATTAGAAAATATAGTTTACTTAGAAAGTAAATGAGAGAGAGAGAGAGAGAGAGGAGGTTCATCTTCCCAAGGTAGGGGAGGGAACCAAAGCTTAGGCAGCATGGTAGCCCCCAGAGCTCAAAGAGTACAACATGGCCACACCAGGGCTCAGCAAGGCAACGGCCGAGCTTATATTTCCTTGTCTCTACGCTTCGGTTTTCTCCCTGAGGAGAGGAAGGATTCAAGCTCCAAGGCTGTCGGAGAGGTGAGCTGTAAATGGCATAAGCACCAAGCAGAAAGCCAGTGGGACCTTACAAATGACAAACTAGTCTTTCAAACATAATTTCCGTTAGAAAGGAATTGCTGCATGTGGTAGTTGAGTGGACTCCGGGTCTGGAAACCTGTATTTGAACCTCTCTTTATCACTTAAATGTGGCCCCAGATTCTTCACTTGCAAACCAGGGGAGACCAAGTGCCCGTTTCCCAGGAAATCGTGATGAGCAAATGCGTCACTTCCCGCTCAAGCACTTGTAAACACTAGCCATCACTAGCATGGCTAACACATTTGAAGATGCACCTTTTTTCATATTTTAACACCCAGAAATCAGAAATAATTCAGCACAGTGGGCTTGGTCACTCTTTTCTCCTTACCCGAAAGGAAGAGTACTGTTAGAGCTACAGTTCGTTATTCCTTGGACTCAAAGACATAAAATACAGCATTGTTTACAAATTATTAAGACAAACTAATTATATCATGATTAATACACAAGACCAGACTGAACTGCGCAGCATTTGGGTTCTCTCCTCATTAAGCACAGCATCTTGCAGCCAGGCGCCTGAGTGGTAAACCTCTCTCCTTCCCATGAGCCCTGACATAAGCCCACTTCCAGGAAGAAAAGGTGTGCTTTGCATCACCACCTGCACGCCTATCCGCATCAGTATCACAGGAAGCACCTCGCGTATTCCCCAGCCCCTGTCAACACCCTCCCCCGGCATGCCCACCTCCCACCTCCCACTTCCTCCATCCACGCTGTGCCCCCATGGAAAGAGGAGAATCCGCTTTCTAACTGGAGACGCAGCTACGCTTCCCTCTGGCTGTGGTGGGACCCCCTGGTAGTGTGCTCCAAGGAAACGTCTCCCTCGGATGGAAGACGCACACAACAGCACCTCACTGACCCATTGTGGCCTGGTGCCCCTGGGCTCCGGGCTAAGGGGAGCCCTGGCTATCACCCACAAAAGCTGCTGCCTCCTGCGTCCTCCTGCTGAAATCACCTGCAGCTCCTTGTGTGGAAATCCTCTTTTCCCTGCAGACCGGTCTCTAGAGTCACGTGGGCGTAGAGTGTTTGTCACTGCCTGGAACCCCAGGGAGTCCTGGACACCATCGGTTTGATGCAGTTTGCCTTATTAAGTCATGTGATGCCCGTCTCACACCCTTCCTGGAATCCTGAAAAGCAGACTCACTTTTTACTCTTTCGAATGCCAATTTGATATCTGTTGTATCAATTCGAGCAACAGAAATATTCAATAAATGTGACTAATTGTTTTTGAAATGATTCTTGAAGTAAAATATTTTGTTAGTGTAAATTGGTGATTTTTTATTTTTCCTTAGAAAGAAACTGACTCTCTGTATGTGTGTGTGTGTATTTTATATACATATGTATATATATAATATTTATAAAATTTTGTTCATGATGAGGGTAAAAAGATTTTCTTTTAAAAAAAATCTCTTAAGTAAGATGACAAACATGGTTTGCTTGTTTATTTCTGTTATTTGTGCTGTAAATATTTAACAAACTGTTCAAAAATGTAGGTTAATGATTAGGACGTTTACGGTTTTCATCAAGTTCTCATAACAAGTGTCATTTGTTGGATGAACTGCACCGATGCAAAACACCCAACCAGGCATTCTTCGCAAGGTCTCAAGTGCCTATCCACCTGATGAATAGAGTTGTGGGTATTCCTTTAGTAATTGTAACGTCAGGCTCATAAGAATAATTTGCAGAATTTCTGTGCTGAGACCATGTCAGGGTGCTGGCCACAGATCTACAGGATGAATCACCTTCTCTGATGGGGCTTCCAGTTTCCGGCAAAGATTCATCATGCCTTGTGCTAACACACCACCTCCAAACGCAGCCTTTTAACGTCAGCCTTTTAATGTCAGTGGGCTAGTGCTATGAAACAACTAAGGTGGATTTCCCGACGACTGACTTCACTGTAGTGGAGTAGAGTGTACCCTAAAACAGGGGTCCCCAAACCCCAGGTCAGGGACTGGCACCAGTCTGTGGTCTATTAGCAACCGGGCTACACAGCAGAAGGTGAGTGAGTTACGCTTCATCTGTGTTTACAGTCACTCCCCACCGCTGGCGTGACCGCCCGAGCTCCGCCTTCTGTCAGAACAGCAGCGGCATTAGATTCTCCTAGGAGCACGAACCCTATTGTGAACCGTGCATGCGAGGGATCTAGATTGCACGCGCTAGAGAAGCTAATGCCTGATGATCTGAGATGGAGCTCAAAAGTATCTTTGTGACAACTTCAAGTCTCCATACCTTCTGGAATAAAATCAAGGTGGAACATCCTGAGATCGCCACAGAAACACTGAAAAGACTGCTTCCATTTCCAGCACCCTGCCTTTGAGAAGTAGGGCTTTCTGCAGTGATGGCAACCAAAACGAGATGACAGAGCAGACTGGACATGAGCAACTCGCTTTGGGTGTCAGGGTCTCCGTCCCCCCCTGATGGGACCATCTAGTTGCAGGAGAACAAGTTCAGGGCTCCCACTGATTCTGCATTATGGTGAGTCGCATAATTACTTCATTATATATTACAATGTGATAATAATAGAAATAAAATGCAATGCGTTTGAATCATCCCGAAACCATCCCATTCACCTAATCTATGGAAAAAGTATCTTCCCTGATGCCAAAAATGTTAGGGACTGCTGCCCTGAAAGACTCTGGGAGAATTTGCTCTCCTGCCTCTTGTCTTTGGCATTGTATCTTCCTCAGACACTAGGAGTATTCCACTTCCATTGTGTCATGATGATACTGAGTTTCTCCTCTTTGTTTTCCCCCTTATCTTTCAATTCATATCATATTCAATTAGCGTGAATAACTGAATTAAACAGCAACTTTTTCTGAAGGATCATGGCAAACATTTTTAAAGAAACAAAACGAAGTATTCTTCAGGTATTTCTTCTAGAACTCAGCCCTGCCTACCAATGCATAAGTGTCCACAGCATTGTTGATAATGAAACATCATCAAGAAAATAACAAGTCATTCTCTTAGTGAGTTTTGCCTGGCCTGAGAACTCTGCTACGCAGAGATTGTGAGCAGACGAGTTGAACTGTCAATGCCCCAGGAGAGTTCAGAGTTCCAGAATCATAGTCTTCCTGGGTATCAACAGGGGGCAGTTTTAAGGCCACCCCGGTCTCCCGCCCCTCACCACAGTCCCCAAACCCAAGGATGCTCAAGTCCCTGGTGTAACATGACACAGCAACTGATATAACCTACACACATCCTTCTGTGTACCTTAAGCCATCTCTGTGTTACTCATAATACCCAATACAATGTAAATGCCACATCATGGCTGCTACACTGCATTTTGCTGATGACAGTTTGTCAGATCAGCAGATCCAGAACCCACAGGCAGGGAGCCTGGGCACATTCTCCGCCTATTGCTTGCTGCTTCCTGAGCTTCTGGCATCTTTCCAGTGACATTATCTTCCTTTCCTGATACAGTGATGAGAATAAAACAAGATCATGATAAGTTAAAATATTCAGTGAGGAAAAAAACAGAGTTGTTGCAAGTGGGCAGTAGGAAATAATGATAATTTAAAGGACACAGTACAATGTATTCATCTGATATGACATAATGGATTATATATTGCTTATGGTAAGTGCCTCTAGAATAAAAAAATGCACAATCTTTAATAGGCACTTTTTATTCAGATGTATTTTGTGGCCATATTATACAAGTCATAGTTCCAGGCAAACATACACTAGGCTGCCTCTTCCTAATCGTCAACCCAGATGAAAAGTGGAGAGACGCTGTACCAGCCCAGCCCTCTCGCAGTGGCTGAGGGTATGGACTATGGAACCAGACGTCTCAGCACCCTTCGCAGGAGGTGAATTCGGCACACGCTCCCTCTTAGTGTGTTCATTTTCAGTTTCTGATGAGGCTTTTTTTTTTTTTTTTTGAGCTGGTGTATAAAAATGTCGCCCAGACTGGAGTGCAGTGGCCGCTCCCGGCCACCGCAGCCTCGACCTGCTGGGCTCCGGCGATCCTTCCGCCTCAGCCTTCCGAGTAGCCGGAATTACAGGCATGAGCTACCACGCCCGGCTGATTTTTTGATTTATTGT
>CAUYQG010099453.1:0-22548 GCA_963574415.1 Tarsius wallacei
CTGTCATATTCTGGGGCCAGTTGTTGGCAACTTCCATTTTTTTAACACCAAGGTCTGATTTCTCAGGAGTTTTGTATCTGGTGGACTTAGAATTGCCTGAGGTCTTCCTTTGACTTTTCCTCATTTGTGACAGATATCTTGTTTTTTGTGTGTGTTTGTTTGTTTTGTTTTGTTTGTTTTTATCTTTAGTTCTGTTATTCAGTGTCAGTGAGAGAGGCTTTCCCTTTTGATGTTTGCTCATTCCTCTATTCTTCCCTGATCTGGGTTCTGGACTTGTTCTATTTTAAAATAGGATGGTGGATGGGAAGCCTTGCTGTCTCTTGTAGCTTTTTGAAATCTGAGTAAAGTGGGCGATGGGGTGCTAGGAGTCAGATGCTACTTGCAATTTAAAATGTTCACTTATTGTAGTATGTTTTCCCTGAGATCCACACCCCACCACCACTCTATATGATGATGCAAAGCAGAAACCAACCCACACCACAAAACAATCTGCAATAATAACAAAGTGAGACAAAACAAAGCACAACAACAGAAAAAAAAAAGAAAACTAAACACACACACATGCCTAGTATGAAGTAAATAGAGAAGAAAGACAAGAAGACCAAAGGGAGGAGAATAAGGAAACAGGGGGGAAAAAGGTGGGGGAATCCAGGTGAAACCCTTATGCCTCACACATATATTGACACATCTCTTAAATTGTAAAAAAAAAAAAAAATAATGGATATTAAAAAAAAGAAACCCCAGAAGAACAAAAGAGCAAAAACCAACAGCAAAATCAAAAGATGAATACTCAATCATTCACATACACACATAGACAGAGAATGACAAAAGCAGAAAGAAATGGAGAAAGAAAAGAAAGAAAAAAAAATTTGGGAGGGGATGCAGTTCAAAGCCTCACACACACATTAATGCACAAAGGAAAAATATTTTTAAAATAGATGAACTAACAGTCAGAAAGTTTTTAAAATTAAAAAATAATTGAAAATTTGAAGAAAAAAAGGACAAAACAAAAACAGAGACAAGAAAACCTGTCTTCTTGTGGCAGGCTCTGCAGTTGTTCCTCTAATCAGATCTCTCCTGCAGAGCCACCTCTTTCACTCTCTCCTCAGGGAGTGGAGCAGGGAAGAAGGAGGGGCAGTGAGGTGAGTGGGGCTGCGGTCCTCCCCTCCCACTCTCCTATGGTCACAGAGGTCTCTGGTGGGATGTACAGGATAGTCTCTTCCCCAGGTATGAACTCTCACGAGGTTGCCCCAGCCAGGCCTATCCTGGAATGGGGTTCTCCTATTGCCACTGATGTCCAGGCTCCATCTGGGTTTGTCCCTCTCAGTCGTGGCTCAGCTATGTGGGTCTGACATTCAGAGGATTGCTAGGGACTCTCCACTGATCTCTTTGGAGTTCTTCCTCCTCCTTTTCTGGCCACACCCTTTTTCCCACAGTTGGGTCAGGGTAGGGGGTGGGGCGCCTGAAACTCAGCACTCTCAGGTCCCTCCAAAGTTTGTGCTTTCAGAATATTTCCTCTAGACCACAATCCAGCCCTGAGTAGTTGGTCTGCCATTCAAAGAGATTGGCTTTCTGGGTTGCATGGGCAGCCCCTTCCAGCACCTTGTTAGGTCTGCCTCCTATTTCAATGCTAAGGGAGTGCTTGGGGCAATTGTTTGGTGTGTTGTTTAAGCAGCAGGTTGGAGGCTGGCGGGGGGAGCTGGGTGTAGCAATGCAAGTTTCTGCATAGAAAATGGCTGCCATGGGCTGCTCCTTATCAGGCATGTATTTCTCTCTCATGGATTCCCCGGATGCACTCTCTCCAAAAATCAAATTCTGCGCTTCAGTGGGTCCAGTATGCCAGGTGATGATGTGCACCCGGTGCCAGGTGCTGCAAATCAGCTGAACTCAGCAGGCTTTTCTCAGGTGCCTTCCTGCAGCAGACGTTTCTGCCATGTTCTCGAGAACTGAGCTCTAATTTCAGGGCAATGGGAGCTTGCAATCACCCTTAGAGGGAGGACCCAGGCCGAGTATCCCTTAGATGGACCTTCACGCTCCCACCAGTGCCCGCCTACTCAGGTGGAGAGTCCCTACTGTTACTAGCCTCCACCAAGATTTTTACAACGTGACCTGTCGGGCACCATCTTAAGCTCCTCCTCCCAATAAAGGACTCTTATTAAATTCTCTGTATAGTGGCAACTTACCTTCTTGTGCTCCAGTCATAACAATTTGACTTCCCATAGTTTTCAGATATGAATTGCAACAACTACCTTGGCTAACAAATAAGAAATTTGAAAGGAGCTCACTTTCATTAACACCACGGAATTGTGCACTCTATGAACCTGAGGGGAAACAAAAGAAAACAGAGATAGACAGTCACCAATCAACACATCCCTTAGGCTTGATGTGATCACTGCTCCTCCGAGAACTATTCTTGTCCTTTTACCCTCATTGTGTAGCTGGTCCTTGGTGTTCTCTTTCTTCCTAACAGCCAAAGCTGAATCTGGCACAAAAAGAATAAAGGGGAGATGAAGAAGGGGAAAAAAAGGATTGTAATTTCTCCTTTTTTTCTGAAATTGTAGGATTTCTACGTAGATAGTGTATTTAGAGCTTCTAAAGTCGTAAAACAGAAAACTTGGCAAATGGGCTCTGGTGTTCTGACAGTGTGGACCAGTTTCTTATACTCTGGGTGTGGTTTTAATACATTTATTTATAAATTGTTAAGTAAAATGTTTCTCTTCTGTCACATGTTTTTGATGACACAGAACCTATAAAAGTAATTTGCAAACTATATAAATATTAGTTATTATTATATAGATTTTATTAAAATTGTATTTAGTCACATCATGTTTAATTCTAATGAGAGTTATATTATATTTAATTATAATTGAATTAATTTTCTTAGAGTTTGTTCTAGTCTACTCAGGCTGCTATAACAAAATACTTTAGACTGACTTTGAAACAACAGAAACCAATTTCTCACAGTTGTGGAAATGCTGAAATCCAAGACCAAAGATTTCCACAGCTCTGCTCTTTTTCTGGTTTTAGAGTCAGTCTTCTTCCTGTGTCTTCACTGGGGTCCCTTTCAAAAGAACACTAGGCTCTTTCATGAGGGTTCTGGTCTCATGAACGAATCACCTTTTAAAGGTTCTGCCTTCTAATACTATCACTTTGGGCACTGAGATTAAAACATACAAATTTCAAAAGGACACAAACATTCAGTCTATGGCAGGGTTCTTTATTGAATTTGTTTCAATTGCATTATTGAGAATAATCTGCATGGTCCTGAAAGTCCAAAATGTAAGCCCACACAAAAAATAATGGTTTTTAAATTCATTCTGAAGTAGTTGAGAGAAGGCTCTAGAGCCAGACTGCCTGGGTTCAAATACTACCTCTTCTACCAACCACCTGAACACATTTTTTGTTTGTTTGTTTTGCTTTGCTTTGCTTTCTTCATCAGCAGAATGGAGATGTCATATATAGGAATGAAGATCGAATGAGACAGTAAATGTAACATTTTGCAATAGAAATCAGTGAATAATAAGCAAACTGAACATTGTTTGCTAGTTTATTATTATGTTGTCATCATTATTAATATGCCTTATACTGAATTTTATTCCAAAATAAAAAATTCCTAACTAAATGTTAAAATTGTCTTTCAAAGTAACCTCTTAAAATGATAAGAAAGACCTGCTACTTTTTTTTTTTTCAGGGAACAAATTCATTTAAGCTTTAATAAGTATTTGGAAGATGAACTTTCTGATGCATTCAGATAAGGGTACATACACTTAAGCAAAATATGAGCAGGCATGGGGGAGCCCGGGTATACTGCCAGAAGGATTAGTGAGGGAAAGGCTTTCTGTGCAGAGAGAAAGGGTAAGAATATGAACAAGAATAGAAAACTACAAAGAGTTTGCTTTCACGAGACCACAAGCAAGAAAGATGCAAAGAAGGAAGTTAGTCTATCCAAGTTAAGAGGGATCATAGCACAACCCAAAATGGGCATCTGATGCTATAGAAAGAAACTGAAACTTCATCCTGGTGCTAAAGAAGAAGAAACTCTAAAAAGTAAAGTGTAATCATTATAGCAGAATTTTTTTAAAAAGTTCTCTGGGAGTAATGAGAATATTTAATTTGAACACTCTATTGAGAAGTTTGTGTGTTTGTGTGTGTGTGTGTGTGTGTGTCTGTGTGTGTATTTGGGTGGGAGAGGTGGCAAAGATAAAAATGAAAGAGACTGAAAATATCAAGAACAGTAAAGATGCTACAATAAAGGTGTAGATTAGGAAGGGTGTAGTGGGCTGAACAGTTTATGCCCCCCAAAATTTCAGGTCCTAATTCCTGGAACCTATAAATGTGACCTTATATGACAATGTTTTACAGATTTGATTAAATTAAAGATTTTGTGATGAGATGATCCAGTTATCCAGGATTATCTGGGTAAGCCCTCAATTACATCAAATGTACTCACATGAGAGAGAGAGAGACAAGGAATTTGATACACATAAAAGAGAAGGAATCAGAGTGACCTTGGAGACAGAGACTAGAGTGATGTAGTCAAAAGCTAGGGAATGCCAGCAGGCACCTGAAACTGGAAGAGGCAAGAAATGGATTCTCCCCTAGATCTTCCAGAAAGACCTCAGCCCCACTCATACCATAATTACATCTCATTGAAATGTCAGAGTTAAATTCTCTCTCATTATTGTGAGAGAATAAACTTTGTTGTTTTAAGTTACCAAGTTTAAGGCAATTTATTACAGTGACCAGAGAAAACTAATACAGATGTCCAATAAATTTTATCACAGATGACAACTCTGCTTATTTGGTTTGGGCTCTTTTGTTTCTTGGGTTGAGAAGGCTTTGGAGTCTCTGAGGAAAAAATAAATAAGCAATGAATGCTATTATTACTCATTTAAAAATTTAGACAAATAAAACTGAATATTGAACTGAACTGAAAATTTAGACAAATAAAACTGAAAATTGAATAAGAGTTGATATGAAAACAGTGAATCAATTTCATACACTATAATGTAAATTACTGTAATACGGGAAAAATAAAGAATATAATCATTCATTTGTCCTCACTATTAAAGTCTTTTGAGACTAGCATCTTTTGAAAACTGAAGACAAACACATTGTTAGTAAATGACTCATTCAGTCCAAACACATGAGAAACAGTCAGTTTCATATCCATATCTCCTTTTCTGAAATTATTCTGCTCTTTTCTTCTTCTTGTGAAGTTTTTTTTTTAATCATCATGGGTATTTATGTACAGTCCTCTGCAGTGGATTGGTTCCAGGACCCCTGTGGCTACCAAAATCCTTGGACACTGAGGTCCCCTATATAAAATGGTGTCATGTTTGCATATAACCTATGCACATCCTCCAGTATGCTTAAATCATCTCTAGATTACCTATAATACTTGATACAATGTAGTTTGCCATGTGAATAGTTGTTATAATGTATTACTTTGTATTTGAATTATTTTTATATTGTTATCTTTATTATTTTTCCAAATATTTTTGATTCACAGTTGGTTGGATCCCTAGAATGCAGAACCTGCATATATAGAGTACCAGCTTTATTGATATATTTAGGGAGTTGAATTCTAACAAACCAAATAATGATACAGATGCATATTTTCTGGCAACACTCTTTAACAAACTAAATTTTCAGGGAGTGAGTCTCAGTGCAACTTTGTTTTATCAATTACTCAGCTAGACAGGTAGGAATCTTTCTTTCCAGTATGTAACGAGTGTGATTTAAGGTGAATTCATAACCAAATCATATGTTTTCCTCTCAGGAATCATTCAATAGTTACCATTTCTCATACTTCCTGGATTCTCAAGGTACACAAATCTATGAAAGTTTTCCAATCTATGTTTCATTATGCTGGAATTTTCTCAACATAAGGAAAGTTTCCCTCATCTTGATTTGTCTTTCTAATGAAAGCCACACCCAATGTTAGCAAAGAGATTTTGCTATCACTCTTACCACATCCTCCTGTGCACATACTGCTCAGTCATTTTCAGTAATTCTTATTCATTACTTTTCCTACCACGACTGCACAAAATGGCTCTTATGGAGGTAATAATGACTTCTGAGTCACTCAATACAAAGAATATTTTTCAGATCACATTCTGTTTAACTCTTAATTTCGCTTAAAACTGTTTACACGTACTCTTTCTTATAATGCTTGTTATAGGCTGTCTTGAAACTACAACCTCACACCCTTTGTTTTATTCTTCATGTCTCATTATTCCTTCTCAATCTTTTCATCTGACTTATCCTCATATAGTCACCCTATATATATTAGAATTCCTGCACTTTGGGTTCGTTGCCTTATTTAATTAAATTTTCTCAATTCCACCCATAATTTCAATTAAATATATTCACAAATTAATATATTTCTCCTCTCAAGGTCTATTCTTTGCCTTTCAATTACTCATATTCTTACAGGGCCCTCAAAATTTTTAATCAGCTTTGCTGAGATAGAAATTTATTTATTTAAAGTATACAAGTTAATGAATTTTAGTATATTCACAGATATAGTCATTCCTGTGTATCTGTGGGGGATCGATTTCAGAATACTTTGCTGGCAACAAAATGTATGGGAGCTCAAATCTCTTTTGTAAAATGGTGTGGTATTTGCATATCACCTATGCACATCTGTAAGTCATAATGCCCAATACAATGCCTACACATCACTTCATTCACATGGGTCCAGCATGATACTCAGCACAGAAAATTTAAGTTTTCTGTTTGAAACTTTGTGAATTTTTTTTCAATGTTTCTGATCCATGGTTGGTTGAATTCATAGATGTGGAACACAGGGATATCAAGAGCTAAGGTATGTGCAAACACTACCACAAACTAATTTTCGAATATTATTTATTCTCTAAAAAAAGAAAAGTATACCTTTTAGCTATCATCCTTCAAATTCCCCACCCACTTTGCCTACAAAACTATTAATCTACTTTCTGTCTATATAGATTTCACTGTTCTGCATATTTTATATAAATGGAGTAACATATTTTGTGGGCTCTTGTGACTGTCTTCTTTTTACTAGTTATGCTATGCCTTAACAATTTACTGTTGTATGAACATATCTCATTTTGTTTACCATGTGTCACTTCGTGGACACTTAGGTTGTTTCCATCTTTTGACTTTTATTAATGTTGCTGCCATCACATTGAGTATAATTTTTGCATGGACAATGTTTTTTTTTCTTTTAGACAAATGCCTGGGAATAAAATTGCTGGGTCATATAGTAATGCTATGTAAAATCATTAGGGAAACTGACAGACTATTTCCCAAATTGGCTGTGCCATTTTACCTTCCCACCAGCAGTATATGAGGGTTGTATTTTTTCCATATCCTCACCATTACTTATTATCTGAATTTTCTAAATTCTAGCAAACCTAGTGGATATGAAGAGGTCTCTCAAACTTAACATGTCTCAATCTTAATTCATCATCTTCCCCAGTCATTTAAATCTGGTCTTCCTTCAGAGCTTCAAATCTCAATCAATGGTATAAGTTCTTTAAGTTAGAAAACTAGAAAAAATATTGATTTTTTTAATGTCATTTATCATCCATATTTTTTATCTATCACAGAGTCCTGGAGATTGCACTTCATAAATATTTACTGAATTCACTTTTCTTTTTCTCTTCTACTATGCTTAAGCTAACTCCATGCTCACCTGGACCAATAAAGACCCTCCTAATCAGTCTTAGGCCTATTCGTGTGCTTTTTAAATCCATTTTCTGTCTCAAAATGACATATTTTTCAAATAAAATATAAGTATGTTACTTTGCTGCTTCAAAGTCTTTATTAACTCCCCGTTAATACTTAGAAAAGAATAAAATCCTTAAACCTAAAGTTTTCTGCATGATCTGGACCAGCTAAGCTTACTGCCTCATATTCACCTACTATCCCTCTCACTAACCACATGATCCTACATTTGTTTTCTTCATCATATCATATGTTATCATATGTCATCATATCATATCATATGTTCTTAACTACCTCAGAACTTTTTTTATATTCAGTTTTCTATAATTTGCAGAATTTCATCCACTCCTCTCTGTGGACTCATTTCTTAATCTTCCTTGAAAGTTCAGTTAGGTCAAGCGCTGTGGCTCAGCCTGTAATCCCAGCACTTTGGGTGGCCAAGGTAAGAGGATTGAGCCTGGGGGTTCAAGACCAACCTGGACAACTTGGTGAGACCTTGTCTCTACAGCAAATTATAAGAATTAGCGGAACATGATAGCATGCATCTGTAGTTCCAGTTACTTGGAAGACTGAGGCAGAAGGATTGCCTAAGCCCAGCAGGTTGAGGCTGTGGTGGTCGTGAGCATGCCACAGCATGCCAGCCTGGGCAACAGAGTGAGACAACAACTTAAAAAAAAAAAAAGTTCAGTTAAATTGTGATTTCCTTAAGGACAGCTCCCCTTTATGTACTACTATACCAATACTTTCATATCTGTAGCATTTATCAAAACTAAAATCAAATGCTAATTTAATAATGAATGCTAATTTATTTTATCACTAGACTTTAAGTTCTGTGAGGGCAGGGGGAAAGGGATTGTTTGTTTTGAGTTCAATCATTAACAATATATTGATAGATAGACATAAAATGTTAGTGTATTGAATGATTAGCTAAATACATGAAAAAAATTTGGTATAAGACAAACTGACATAATTTGAGAAATTTGCAAAATCTGTATGCTTTTCTACATTTAAAACTTTTGCCTTCAGAAATGATCAAGTGACTTATTGTGATGCTGAATTATAATTATGACTGGCAATTGCAAAGTACTGACTCTTCCTAATTCTTTAAATCTCTGGACCACAATGTGCTGTACAGAAATAAGACACAATGTTGGACTTTTAACAGCATACTTGGTAAAATTTCAAGTAAGAAAAACAGAGATATCTATGTAATTTAATATAAATGCATATGTTAAATATCACTATGCACACTAATGATATTTCTGTATCTGTTTTTTTCAATTCATATAAAGTTTAAAAAAAAAAACTCAGCATTTTTTTTCATGTATATACTTATCTCAGCACAGTCAAAATATGTTGACTGATTAAACAGTCAACATATTTTGTTGCCAGTGGTTTTAAGTCTAATTCATTCCCAAAGCAACTGTATCTCTCTCTGTCTCTGAATCACTAGAACAGCTGAAGAGTTTATTTAATTATTTAACCTGAACACATTTTTATTTTAGCTATTTTAATAGCAATTATTCATTTAAATTACAAAGATACTATTTTAATAAAAAAGTTTAATATATTATCCCTTTCCTCAAGGGTCATTATAATAAAATTTCCCAATTAATTTAGACTTGCATTTTGACCGAGCCATTCAGACTACTCTGATTTTGAATGTCAAAGTTTTCTGGGTCAAACCAGAATATAGTCCATAATTCCAAGCTTCTTATTAGAAATCATGCTGTGAGGGGTTGAAAGACTGTCTTAGCTATATGAAAATATAGGGCAACATTGTGCAAAGATTCTCACAGAGAATCCCAGAAAGAAATCATAAACATTTAGAGTAAAAAAAGAAAATATTCTATATCTATTCATCTGCATACACAAACACACATGCACACACACACACACATATGGGTAAACACACACACACACACACACATATAAAGATTTTTTTCATGTTCTCAAACTTTGTCTATATAACGCTGATCCCTATCTCTATCGCTCTCTCTTTCTCTGTTTATGTCTCATTATGAAAAATGTTATAAAATAATAAACTACTAACATAAAAGTTTCCGTTTATATTCAAAATACGAGCATAATGTTTCTTTTTTACATAGAACATCCGATGTTTGTGCAATAAAATTTCCAAAATACAGTGTTTTGACAAATAACGTATGCTGAATCAACTGATTACAAATAACAACTCAGGCATTTTGGCATGAAGCAAAACAATTTTAACACCAAAATTTTACAGTAAAGAAGTTTTTGTTTTTTTTTATCTAGGTGAGCAAGTTTCATTTTGTGATGTTATAGTTTTAAAGGATAAAACAATTACTGAGGCTGGTATCTTAAAACACTTTTAATTCACTAGACAGTCTTGCTACCATATACACTATACGAATGTCATAAGAAAAAAAATTAGCTAAGAAGAAAATACCAAAACTTACAAAGTAATACCAATTCTATTTTAAAGAAACAACTGCAAATGTAAAAATATCTTCAAAGTACGAACACACACAAAAAATCTACAGTATTATGTTTTTTTCACTCTCTTTACCATCTACATAACCTCACTAAAGGCACTCCTGAAGCATATGCCTTAGGAAAACAAAATTACTCCTAAAGGTATGTATGAGATTTTTTTAAAATAAAAGGAATAGAAACCAAAGAAATTGTTCTTTCAAAATGTCCTGTGTATTGTATTTTACAAAATGACTTTGTCTTTTCCCTTCATTTATCATTACTTATAATGCCATGACGACCTGGAGGACTGAGCATGTGCTAAATTAACTTTTGCCAGTCCCACTATATAACCCTCATCACTTCTATAACTTACTACAGAGGCTATGTTCTTATTAAATCCATGCCATTTTTATCCTCAATTACCATTTCTGTCACATTAGTATTATTTTCTATGCATTTGTCTAATCGGCCTGGTTACATGACAGGAACAGCCCACTTACCTCTTTCAGGTCATTTATTTCTTTCTTTAGGACTGTCCTATAGCATAATTTACTTTGATTCCTAGTACTGAACATTTTTCCCATCTACTTTGCCATTCAAGCATTCCCTTCTCATTGAAGTTTTTTTTTTTTTTTAAATCCCTTAAAACAATCTTTATCTTATTTCTTGATTTGTTTTACTACTTTCTTTTTTTTTTTTTTGGAAAGCCAAATTTGTCAAATGGTTTACACCACTCACACCAATTTTCTACACACACACACACACACACACACACACACACATACACCTTAAACTCTGTATAATATCTTTTTTTCCTAACTACTAAGACAAAACTGTTCAAGGTCACCACCCAAGCTTGTTCACAAAATCTAATATCTTTTAAATGGTATATCCTTCTTTTCTTTTGTTCTCTATTTCATTTAATTGATGACATTTCTCTGTCATAAATTAAACATCACAAAACACTTTTAATACACATTTTTTCAGTGGGTTCTCTTCCCAGTGTGTCCTGCCCACTGTCTTTTCAAGGTTCTCAACAGTCTCTTTACAGTAAGGATTTTATGGGAGTGCATTCACCTCAAAAAAAGCAATATTAGATAATCCTTAAGTTCCTGCACAAATACTGAGTCCTCTCATTCTCTATATTTGTGTTCGCCTGGATATCTATGAGATTAGGAAATACTTGGAAATCACATGTACTTTATAGGCTTGTTGTCAGCATTCGGAAAGATAATGTTTACACAAAGTTCCTGATGGACATTAAGCATTCAATAAATGGGAAGTAAGATTGCTACTGGTATTATCTGTTGAATTCACAAATAGATATAAGCTAGTTCCTTCTTTTGTAGTCAATCACATCTACCATGAGAAAATATCCTGTGACTACTTTTCAACACAACAATTATCTCCTTCCATTCATTGTTATCCAATAGACTCAATAAATTGTTCCACCTTCTAATTTTATAATATAAAGACCCCTTGAAATAAATAAAGCATAGCATCAAAGTAAAATACTCACAGGTATTTATTTATGTTAACATTGGTATTTATTATTGGTAGGACGAGTATTAAATGCTATTTATTTTCTGTTTTATTCATGTCATATTTAGATGTTGGTATTAACTGCATATGATTCCATGTATTCTACAGCTCCACATATTGAACTATTAATAGCAATATTCTGAGTGCCTTTGATTGACTGAATGGATCTGATGCTGATCTACTTAAAAGCAGCAAGATCTTCAGCACACTTTTCCGCATTTCTTGATTAATTCTTTGTAAAACACTGAATCACACTTTCTAAAGTCAAGATAAATTGCATCTAATGCCTGTCCCTGATTTGCTATCCCGTTATTCTGTCAATAGAAAGATATCTGTTACCACTGTGACAGAATTTGTTCCTCATAAAACCCTTGTGTGTTTGCCAGCATATCATTCCAGTCTAGGTATTTGAATATGGGATTTTAGCTCTTTTTTCCCAGATTTTAGTATAGCTGTAATTTGATGGGTGGTATCTTTTTACTTTGTTAAGAATTGGCATCCCCAAGAGTTCTCAAAAATGCTAAAGACTAAAATTATACCATTCTTTCAGATATTAGCAGCCTAAACAATATTTGTACATTTCCTTTTTATTTGCATTTTTTTCTTTTGCCCTCACTAATTCTGTGTTTTCTATCATAGTTTTCAGATAACTCTCGACTTTTTTGTAAATATACAAAGACAATACTTTTAACCAAAATTTTAAGTAAGCTCAATCATTCTTTCTTCTACATAAATTCAATTTTTTCTTTTCTCTTATAACTAATAGGGTTATAAAGTATCTCCCACACGTTGTATCTCTTTCATTATGTGGATTTTTAATATTTTATCCATAAGATGTTATTGACTTTTTTAATATCTTGACTTATTTTGTACATTGAATGATGATTCCACATCAGCCCTGGTTTATTAAACAAATTATAGTTATCCCAAGGCATTTATTTTTGGTAAATATTATGTCACTATATTAATTTGAGCTTTAATAAAAGCAGATAATGAAATAACAAAATTTTAAATAGGAAAAACCAGAAAATTATTTATTAAGTGGTAGTATACAATGAGTTTTAAGGAATGATTTCTTATGAGAGGCTTCAACATGGGCTGCTATAACACCCCAAACTCAATTGTTTAAGAGTAATTCCACAATAAGATCAGAGGAATTTATTCTTTGTAGTGGCTTTCAAAGAATAGGTGCTAGAACAATGGAGGAAGCAAGGCACATCTTTCAGGTACATGTTCATAGTAACTCTTAAGGCAGTGAGTTTAAGATCACTGCACCTTCAGGGCAGTAGGGCCATGAATTAAGCAGCAAGAAAAGAATGGGAGAACTAAGTTCCTCTTGAAACATTTGAAGGAATGTGACACAAACACAAGTGAACAAAAATATTACTTCATTCAAAAGACAGTGTCTTAGTGTGCTCGGACTGCAATAGCAAAAACCCACAGACTAGATAGCTTAAACAACAGACATTTATTTCTGGCCAGAAAGTCCAAGATCAAGGACCAGGCAGATTTGGTTTTTAATAAGGGCTCTTTTCTTGGCTTGCTGAAAGCTGTCTTCTTGCTGCGTCCTCACATGGTGAAAAGAGAGAAAGAGAAAACTGTTTTCTCTTTCTCTTTCTACAAGAACACAAATTCACTCTCATATCTTGATCTAAACCTAATTACCTCCCCAAAATTCTGTCTCCAAATGCCAATACATTGGTGGTTAGGGCTTGACATATGAACTGGGGGTGGGGAAGGATAAAAACATTAAATCCATAACACATGGCAAAGCTGTTTCTTCACAGAATTTGACAAAAGTGATTAATAATATTTACTATATTAAAGAATCATTGGTTATATATTTTCTCTACTCATTTCAACTCTCAAGTTATCAACTTTAATCTTGCTATCATGATGATGACAAAAAGGGTATTCATTTAACTGGCATGCAACATTGAAACACAACTTTTATTGTAAAAATAGGGAACTGGGCAGGAAGCTGAGGCAGGAGGATTTTTGAGGAGGTGGTGTTTGAGTCCAGGAATTCAAGACCAGCCTAGACAACATAACAAGACCACATCTAAAAAAAAATACTAAAATTGTATAATTCTTTCTCCTCTGACTCTCCCTAGGATCTCCCTACCCTCAGTCTGCTGGAGGCCATTGTATGATCCCTCACAATCCAGAACTAAAGCACTTGACCAAATATTTGAATGGTCGAGAATTTTTATATAAAATAATTAATACATGACAAATTTATTATTATTCTAATTTGTAATTAAGTATTGTACTAGAAATATTTTACAACTAATAGGGAACCAACAAACCTAACATTGACTCACAGGTTGTTAAATATTATGGACTCACCGGGCACTACCAGGGGAGGAAGGGTGAGGAGGGCATGGAACAACACAAAGGGTACCTAGTCCTAAACCAGGGGAAGTGAAGACCAGTTGGAGGCTCAAATTTCACCCATATGCAGCCTACTTGTATAGTTACCTCTTACTTATATACCACATGTCTATAATAAAATTAAATTTAAAAATATGGACTCTTCTCCATAATGCCAATCATCATCATATTCTTCTTCATCACCATTATTGATGATTTTTTTAGTCCTTATTTTGTATCGGGTATTTACTTAGGCTCTGCATACTTGATTATCTAATCTAATATTTATAAAAATAAATCTAGAGTAGATATGATTATGCCTATTTTACAGATAGAGAATCTGAAACACAGATATTAACTCTTTGTTAATATGCGCCAGAAGTTGGTCTAGAACTTAGATCTTCCCAACAAAAGATCAGTTATCTTGAGTGCATCCCAAACTAGGATTTTTTAAAAAGAGATACAAATTGTCCCTCTTCTCTACAACTTATTGGAAGTACCTACAGGTCTAATAGGTTAGGATCTGAGAATACAAGAAATTGACCTGCTCATTCCCTAATATTCTGAAAAACTTAGCAACATTTTAAAAAGTGGATTTTGTTTAGCACAACTGAAATAAAAAGGAACTGAACAACTGAATGGGATTTCTGGGTAAGCAATTTTATCTCATGTAGACATAAATGTTCCAGTGATAGGTGCAGAAAGTCATTCACTGGCAGCTTTTGGAGAAAATAGTAGTGTTATATAGGGTACTTCCAGAAAATAGTTCAATGCTATCAACAAAGAGTAGGAGTTGCTGTTAAGCTTATATTATTTCTGTGATTCAGGTACCAAGCCTGTAAATCTGGCCCTTGTCAAGTAAGTATAATACATTTACCTGCAAATATCATTTCAACAGGGAAAAATTTGAGCTTATGGTGCTTGGATACTAAGTGTAAAATCTTTATCTTAAAAGATGACAAATTGAGAATCACCACTGAAAATGCTTGTCCTGGAGACAGTCATAAATTTTAGAAAAAAATCCATAAGTTAAAATGTACACCCAGTAATAGTGTTTTTGTGGCCCTCACATATTTTTGATAGCATCTTTTAACCCAAATATCAAACCTTTTATGATCATTGCAAATCTCTGACTTTCTATTTGCCTGGTTAAGGCTTTAATCTTGTCAGCTTCCCATCCTTCATCCACAGAGAAAAATTTTACTTTTGTGTATGCTTGAGTTATAGACATATTGAACCAGATGTTGCCACAAAGAAGAATGTTCTAGCAGCCTCTCTTTGAATTCAGAACAACTCATTCATTCATTCATCATACAACAATATTTATTGAGCATCGAAAGATTTGATTATTCTTCAGAGGGCCTCCATAAATAAAAAAGAAAATCACTTGGGTATATAACTTGCCTCTTTTGTTTTTTTAAATTTTTTTGTCCCTCCCTTCTGTTTTGATTCTGTTCATGGGATTCATTCATAACTTGGAAATAAAGTAAATCTTTGTTTTCTATGACCCAATTTCCCTATCCCCATCATTGTTATAAAAAATTCTAACAAATGAGTACTTAATCTAATGATCTTTATTTCCAGAGGAGGAAGATGCTGTTGATAAAATGTTTTGCCAAATTTCCAGGAGGCAGGGAGAGAAAAACCTAATAGCTTAGCTCAAATATAAACTGGATAGCCATCTTCTGTTAATATTTTTATTAATACCCTACATATTCATGAAATTACTCTTGAATTATGCCTAAAATATAAACTTAGAAATAATATGTGTCTCTCGGTAGGGTCAGTGAGGGGCTAGGGTTCAAGAGTGGGAGGAAAACTTTTTTGTGCTATTTAAATTTTTTATTCTACTTTTAATTTACTTTCCTAAAAATACAAGAAAGAATTAATGTATTATTCGATTCTATTTTCTACATAAATTCTCTAAAATAGTCCCCCAAATCTTCAACAAACTAGTCAGCTTTTTGCATAATCCAAATAGAAAATTATACATTCTATAGTCTGAATAAGATAACAACTCTAACACATACAAGAGCAAAGATTCCTTAAAATGCCATTTATAACCAAAGATAATTATTACTTCAATTTTCCAAATACGAATTTTATTTAGAAAATTTGAAATTATTTTTCTTTTTGGAAAAGTATGTCCTAATTTTGTATTTATGGTCAAGATGTTGAACATCATATAGACAAGTTCCCTACTGCAAAGTTGATATGTCCATGTAATGATTTGAAAAGTAATATATATTTCTCAGAATTATCTTAAATAGATACATTTTACAGGTCAAGTGAATAAGTTAAGGATAAGTAAAAGAAAAAGTTTTCTTTTACAGAAAGTCAAAATAAGCAAAATAATTTAAATGTTAGAATTTAAAATATAGAAATAAATTTGAAATAACATATTCATCTCACATGTAATTTGTTAATAAAGTTGTATTGAAATGCATTATGGTGATCTGATAATTTTAGTTGTGGATCTATAATCTGAGGAATGTATCTAGCAGTCAAGTGACACACTAGTATTTCCCAATTTCTAAGTTGCTCTGTTATAAAAAAAAAAAAAAAGAAAAGAAAAAGATCATCACAGTGCTTCAAGTATCAAACTCAAGATGATAGCCAGAGTTACTAACTTTTGCTCAGATAACTAGGAGGAGAGTTTGAGTTCATAGTCAGTTTTTGTATGTTTGTTTGGGCTGTATTTACCAGTTCACACGTGACAAAATAAATAGAAAGTGAGCACATGAGTACTTATGACAGAAAAATGAAAGCTCCTTTCTCAGAAACATTTTTCTCACTAGCAATAGAGCTCATATTAAAGGGATAGTACTTTACCAATGTTTTATATCATTTTTAAGGTAGCAAATAGAAACTTACTTTTAATTAATAGTAAATGCTATACAGGAATCACTTTACTCTAACTAGACTAGTGTGGTATACTTCTCCCTCTTTCCCCCAGGGTTATTTTTAAAATTTCTGGGTAATGTTTGTTCAGTCAGTCACCATAACCGGGAAGACATTACTAACATGGGCTGGGGGCAAGGACCCTAGATGCCTGTGATATGCACTACAGCTTCAAACTGTGTGAAGTAATATTCAAGTGGGTCCCTTTAGTGCAACTCTACTGGTTCTTAAAATATTGAAATGCTCCCTTACGAGTGGATAAGTAATAGCTTCTCTGAGCCTATTAAGAGCCCCTGGCCCATCAACATATAATAATCTAGATATTTAATGCTGTTATTTGGCCACACAGAACTTTCTTGTATCTAGCTCCAACAATAAGATTGGTATCAATTCTGATGAGATAGAGTGGTAAATATATTGAATACCCACTCGTTGAACAATAAAGACGATTTTCATATCCTGTAATGACTTTGAAATGTCCTGCCAGATACTCAGAGATGAGAGTTTCCTCTTGGGTTCTCTATGATATATCTTACAGCAACCACTTAACATAATTTCTAAATGACACCACACATGCAAATACAGCGTAGCACATTTGCATAAATACAGTAGGTCATTTTTTTCTTCACTTCAAGTAGCATCTCTTGGAGTGTAAACTCTACTTCATTTGTGTTATATTCTGCTTTCTTGTATGTCATTACTTATTATAACACTAATTTTATTCCAATATTCTACACCAACGTCCTTTTTCTTTCTATCTATTCTTTAATGCAAAAGGTTGTGACTTTCTTCTAAATTCAAATTTACTCGTTAGGAGTAAATGAAAGCATTTGACTGCATTTTTGTCTTCGAGTGTACTCATTCCTGATTATGTTAACATTGAAATACACATTAATTCATCATAAATTATTTCCCATTCATATTTTATATAGGGCACTATAATATTTTTCTATAATTATTTTTAGATGTAGATGATGTTATTAATGTATTTCAACTTAGTAAAACGGCCAGTAAATTTGTTTTGTCAAAAGGGAGGGACAATAAATTTAATAGGGTTATGAACTATTAGGATACGTTAATTTATTACAAGTGAAAACACTTTAAAATGAGTATATGAAATAAAAGATTATCTTTTTCCACAAGAAGAATCTGATTTTCTGTGCTCTGAAATCTTCAATGATAATAGCTAATGCTTATTACTCCATCCTTTACTATGTGCAAGTACCAATGTAAGCATTTTACATGTATTAACTTATCCAATCCTCACAATGCATTTATGAGACAGTATTCTAATTAGCCTTATTTAATAGGTATAAAACTGGAGGCATAGAGAAGGTCAAAGCACTTAACTAAAATGCATATTTGAAGATTAAAAAATAAAGTTAAGTGAGTTGGTTAGAGTAGGCAGGCAAGCGCTTTGAATGAGAACAACTAGAAATACACACACACACACAAACACACACACACACACACACACACAGGCTGTGGAAACAATGAGAGTAAAATTTCAGAGAGAAGAGTTGAGGAGTCTTCCGAGGGGACACTTTCTAATTCTAAACTAGTCTGGAGGTTAAGATTCTGGGCCCCAAGCCAAACAAGAGAGACCTAGAAAACAACAAGATTTTCGGCAGGCTAGAGTGACAGAATGGAAGAATTGAGGACATTCAAATTCATGACTGGGTTCCTCCTCAAGACAATTGATAAATTCTGAAAGCGCATAGAGCAGGAAACTACAGAGCTAATCTAAAAGCTCAGAAAAGCAGATTGGTATTTTCTACAGTACTTAGAAGACAAAGTTTGCAAGGAGGAACTGAGAATGCTGGATGAAAAATAACCCTTAGGAAAGTGTGAATTGCCACTGAAGGTCTGCAGTGGTTCTTCACCTGGGCACACTTCCAACTGGGTCACAGCTAGAAACTGAAAATCCAGATTTGACCCTGGTAAATGACAGCTGCTGGAAGATAGTAATGCTCTGAAATAAAAACAAACATTTTAAAAAATGAATCTATGCCTTTTCAGTTCCATTGAATTATTGTTCTTTCTGCCAAAGTTTTCTGTCTACTTTCCGTTGCTTTTTTTTCTTTTCTGTTTCCATTCTTTCCTGCTCTCACACATGCTGTATACAGTGTGAGATACTAAATATCAAAACCAGTATTTGGTATTCTGTGAGTAAGAAAATAATAGCTTATATTTTTCAACTTTTCCTATGCCATGACAATATTCTAGGTATTTTAAAAAGAGTAAATTAACTGCAAAACATCACTATATGATGGGTGCTCTTATCCTTCTTCTTACATAGATATTGAGATTGAAGCAGAGAAAGGTGAAATAACTTGCTGAATGTCAAAAGCTAATACACAGGAAAATTGAGATTCGAGCCAGGAAATCTCGCTTCATGTCCACGCTAATAACTAGTAACCTCCTTCATTCAGACCTCACAAAAGTCTGAACATAGATGTGAGGAAAGGGAAAGTTTAAGAATAGAATAAATAAACACATCGTATTACAAACTTATCAATGGCTGAATCAGAACATTTATTCTGTACAGCTAAAATAAAGATCTTTACTCCATGTGCTATATAATTTTGGTCTATGGACAAAAGTTTAATTCATTAATGTCCCTTTTAAGGCAGAGTTTATGCTGGACATTCAGACAAAAGTTTTTTAATAAAATGAAGAGTTACTTTTCAAGGCATTTGAATCAGATATACTCCATTTGGAATCTTATTTTACTATTTTTTGTCCATGTAACAGTGAATGTCTTAGTCTCTCTGGAGCTTTGGTATTTTTTTAACTATAAAATGAGAAAAATAATAATTCTACCTAATAAATTTGTAGTGGGGATTTGACAAAGTCATTTAAAAGACCCTTTTAGCTCAGTGCTATCATAAGGCTCAGTACAGAGGGATTATTTTGTTATATGTGTGTGTAGATGGATACATGGATAAGAAGAAAATGATTTGTTACAGGAGGACATACCAATAAACACTTTTTAGATAAAATTTATTTAGCATGGCTTTCTTCAGGAGAAATAAAAAAAACTCTCTCAATCTATGAGTTATAACCCTCCTCACATAAACAGTAATGTTTAGAACTATGATATTCATGTATTATAATAATCATACTTTTCAGGAATGTGTGAGAATCCTTTTATGTTGGCTAATCATGCTGCAGCTAACAAATTAGCGAGTTTGGAAAGAAACAAAGTTGCTAGATACAAATATGACTGTGAAAACATAATTTCTTAAATAATGAATTTAGAACTCTCTCCTAAACATTTCTTTTTTGTTTTAACATAATTATCTCTTTTTTACCTCCTTGTTGTTTTTAAGAAGCTGAAGACATGCAATACAAGAGGTTATATGAATATTTCGAGAGAATGCTAATAACTAGAAATGAAATTTATTCCATGCTTAATGTATTTCAATATTGCTTTCATATTTTTATTACATTTGTTGCTTCAGATGAAAAGACTGAAGTATAGAGGACTTGCTCTATGTCAGATTTTGTGCTAGGAAACAAAGAAGAAGGAAATTTGAATTAGCCATGACCTTGGCCTTCAAGGAGCTCTTATTCTAGCAATGAAAACAGGCATATACAATGATTATAAAACTGGGTGGGAGTATGACAGGGATGGAAGAGACAAGCAGGATGGATGGGTCTCAGGCATTCCAAACAAAAGGTACCAAAGTCATCATGGAGGAATCAGAAAAAGGCCAGTTAGCAGACAGGAAGAGCAGTCCATTTTAAATCCTCCCCTAAAGGGTTTAAAATCAAGAGATTTTCAGAAGTCATTAAACCTGAGTATCTATACCTTCAGTGTTACTACTATGGGGAATAGCTCTTTGTGATTTAATTAAGGCAATTACCTAATCAGAAGAGTGAGGTAAAGGGTCTTTTGTGGTATGCATTCCTTCTTGGTTCTCATAGGGACCAGAAAAAAAAAAAATCTGAAGGGAGTTAGTAGTCAACTTTGTTCATTTGTCTGCAATATTCTTTTTACTATGTTCTGTTCAATAAATACATCTGGTTACAGTTCTGGTTACAGATCTTTGTAAAAAAAAAAATCCTTCCTCATTGAGAATATTTTATAGATTATGGCAAGTGCCTGATCCCAACCTATTTATTTTCTAAGTAGAAAAATTATATAAATATAGTAAATAGAATACAAAAAGATTTTATTTCTGTTGGAATTGCTTATCAAATTTAACTATTAGATGTGTGGCAGTAATTCTTATAGGATAGATTCACCATATAAAACACTAAATCGTTCATATTCCAGTTAAAAGTATAAACAAAATAAAACTGAAAATGGCAAGTATGCAGTCTATAGTCCTCTGCTCTGCTGGCTGATCCGTCAAAAGAAGGGAGGAAGAGTAAGAAAGGGATGAACGGATAGAGCACAGGAAATTTTGAGGGCAATGAAATTATCCTGTATGATACCATAGTGGTGGATAATGACATTATGTATTCAATGAAACTCAAAGAATGTTTTTTCCTTTATTTTTTATTTTGAAGATGTGAGGCACAATTCAGGGTTGGTTATACAAATGTTCATTATGCAGGGACCCTTACTGATGAGGTGTGCCCCCCCACCCCCCGCATCATCTGCTTTATTAGTGGCAAGACTGGGACTCTAATTCAAGTCATTTTGACACTGTCTACGCTACCCACTACAACACATTACATGTAATGCACATTCAAAAAAGTTCCTCATTAGATTTCCATATTTCTTTATGTGAAATCCTACATTGCCAATATCACATCTCAAAACATCTTCCTGGACTTTTAAATAAAGGACATTTCCATTATAATGAGCACAATTTCCATTTTATTTTAATAGACTGCAAGAAGTAACAAATCAGGTAAGTAAAAGTAATTATTAAAAAAGGAACTAACTTTTTTTATTAAACATATTTTTTATTTTAAAATTGTGGGGTACAGTTAAGGGTTAGGTATACAAATATGCATCGTTCAGGCATCCTTGTTGATAAGGAATGAGTTGGAGTCTCACTCTGTCGCCCAGACTGGAGTGCAGTGGCCGATTCCGGCCACTACAGCCTCGACCTGCTGGACTCCGGCGATCCTTCCGCCTCAGCCTTCCAAGTAGCTGGAACTACAGGCGTGCGCTTCCACACCCGGCTAGTTTTTTGATTTATTGTAAAGATGAGGTCTCACCAAGTTTCCCAGAAGTGTCTCAAACCCATGGGCTCAGGCAATCCACTCACTTCAGCCTCCTAAGACGCGGGATTACAGGCTGAGCCACCGAGCCCAGCTAAAATATCTTTTTTATAGAGTGATTTGAGTTCTTCAGGGTATAGTTCCAGTAGGGGGATTGCGGGGTCATATGGGAGGTCGATATTTAGAGCTTTTAGGAACAGCCACACTGCTTTCCACAGAAGTTGCACTAGTTTACACTCCAACCAACAGTGTAGAAATGTTCCCTTTTCACCACATCCTCTCTAGCATCTCTTATTTTTTGAGTTATTGATAATGGCCATTCTGGCTAGAGTTAGGTAGTATCTCAGTGTAGTTTTAATTTGCATCTCCTTGATGATTAGTGAG
>CAUYQG010099456.1:0-18406 GCA_963574415.1 Tarsius wallacei
TCTGACTCAAAAAAAAAAGGAAAAAAAAAAAAAAAGAATTTTGCACTAACAACACAAAGGGTACCTGGTCCTACACTAGGGGGAGTGAGGGCCAATCGAAGGTCCAAACTTTATTTGTCTACTTGTGTACTTAATCTTCCCTTGTACCCACATCTCTATAATAAAATAGAAGTTAACTAAAAGAAAAAGAACTTAGGCCAGACATGATGGCTCAAGCCTATAATCCCAGCACTTTGGGAGGCCGAGGTGAGAGGATTGCCTGAGCCCATGGGTTCGAGACCGGCCTAGTCAATTTGGCGAGACCTCATCTCTACAATAAATCAAAAAATTAGTCAGGCGTGGTGGCTAGAGCTCTCACAGTTTCAGACCAGACCTCAGATGGAAGAGGGGACAGAGGAGACACACAAAACCCCAGGGGATATGTAAAGGAACCTAAGTGCAGAACTTTAAAGAGAGAATACAAATGCATGGGAACTTGCTTGAAACTTCTTGAGGCTGGAGGTTGTAGGGGGTCTTTGTGCTAAGTGGAAGTGTTTGTTATAGCCTGGAAGAAGCTAGAAGCAAATAGGAATGTATGCTGTCTGCTTGTGCTTCAAGAAGGACTGAAGCTAAATATGGTCTCCTTTCCCCAGTGATTGTTACTGGCAGCTTTGTTGCAGTTGAGTTGGTTGGGAAAACTGGCTGACCATATGAAGAAGAATGAAACTGGACCCTTACCTATCACTATATTCAAAAATCAACTCAAAATCGATCAAAGACCTAAATGTAAAACCTCAAACTATAAGAATCCTAGAAGAAAACATAGGAAGCACACATACATACTGGAGTAGGCAACGAATTCTTGACCAAGTCCCCAAAAGCAGATGTCATAAAAGCTAAGATAGACAAATGGAACCTCATCAAACTGAAAAGCTTTTGCACAGCAAAAGAAACCATTAGGAGAGTAAAGAGTCAAGCCACAGAATTGGAGAAAATATTTGCAAATTATGAATCTGACAAAGGCCTAGCATCTAGGATCTATAAGGAACTCAAACAAAGTGAAAGGAAAAAGACAACCGCATTAAAAAGTGAACAAAAGACATGGAAAGATGCTTCTCAAAAGAAGACATACAGGCAGCCAACAGACACATGAAAAAATGCTCAACCTCACTAATTATCAGAGAAATGCAAATTAAAACTATACTGAGTTCCCATCTAACCCCAGTAAGGACGGCTATGATTAATAAGTCAAAAAACAAAAGATACTGGTGTGGGTGCGGTAAAAAGGGAATGCTTCCACACTGTTGGTGAAAGTGCATACTAGTTCAACCTCTATGGAAAGCGGTGTGGCGATTCCTAAAAAAAGTATCCTGTATCTGTGCCAGCCAATATGGTAGCCACTAGCCACATGTGGCTACTGAGCACTTGAATTGTGGCTAGGGTGACAGAGAACTGAATTTGAAATTGAATTAAATCAAATTAAAATTCAAATAGCCACATGTGACTAGTGGCTAGCATAATGAACAGAACGGGTCTAGAAGAAACCACATGCCTCTAGGTACCAGGCTCTTCAAGGACACAGTTGAGAGGTGGTAGGCTCATTGCTCTCCAGAGAAGAGTTAGGCACGAATCCCTGTTACTCCCCACTCATATCTATTTGCCAGACAGGCCACATAGTGTCCTGTTCTAGACCATTCCACTTCCCTACACCATGAGGAAGCTAGTGTGAGGGGAGAGAAAGAGAGAGACAAAGGCAAAAACAACAATGACAGCAATTACTCTATTACTATTACTGCTACAATCAACAATGTTTATGGAGCACTCAGTGTGTGCTAAGTAAGTACTGATCATTTCACATAGACCATCACTTACTGGGGAGGTCTGGTTGTTATCCCTATCTTATAGGTGCAGAAACTCAGGCACCAAGAGGTTAGGAAACATGCCAAAATCATCCAGCCAGTGCACTGTGGAGCTAGGGTGTCTTAACACCCTGTGGTTAGAAATGTAGAATGCTGAGGGCCAGGTGTGGTGGCTCACACCAGTAATCCCAGCACTTTGGGAGATCAAGGTGGGAGGATTGCTTGAGGCCACGGGTTTGAGACCAGCCTGGGCAATATAGCAAGACCCCATTTCTATAGAAAACAATTAGCTGGGCTGGTGGTACATGCCTGTAGTCCTAGCTACTCAGAAGTCTGAGGTGGGAAGATCCCTTGAGTCCAGGAGTTCAAGGCTGCAGTGAACCATAATCACACCACTGCATTCTAGCCTGGGTGACAGAGTGAGACCCTGTCTGTAAAAATTAATAATAATAAATTAATTTTTTTTGAGTTGAAGTCTCACTCTGTCACCAGGCTGGAGTGCAGTGGCACACTCACGGTCACCCCAGCATCCTTCCGCCTCAGCCTTCCTAGTAGCCAGAACTACAGGTGCACTCTACCATGCCAAGCTAATTTTTTTGATTTATTGTAGAACTGAGGTCTCACCAAGTTGCTCAGGCTGTTCTTGAACCCTCAGGCTCAGGCAATCCATTCACCTTGGCCTCCCAAAGTGCTGGGATTATAGGCTGAGCCACAGAGCCTGGCTATAATTAATTAGTTTTAAAAAAGAAAGGTAGATTCTGAATTAAGCTAACAATATTAGTGACTCAGGATATTTTCTGGGAAAGGATCTATAAGAAAGTGTTAACAATGTCTACTTTTGCAAAGAAGGCTGATGGGTTGAGGTTGTGGGGAGAGATTTTTTTCTTTCTCTGTATTTAAATATTTCTGAATCATGGGCTATGGTGGCTCACGCCTGTAATCCCAACACTCTCAGAGGCTGAGGCAAGAGGATTGCCTGAGCCCAGGGGTTCAAGACCAGCCTGGGCCACATAGTGAGACTTCGTCTTTACACAAAATTTAAAAATTGGCCGAGCATGGTGGCATGGACCTATGGTCCCAGTTACTAGGGGGACTGAGGGGGAAGGATTGCTTGAGCCCAGGAGTTCATGGCTATGGTGAGCTGTGATCATACCACTGCACTCCACCCTGGGTGACAGAGTGTGAACCCGACTCAATAACAAAAAAAAGTAAATATTTCTGTATTATATGAAGCAAAAAAAAAAAAAATTGACTAGTATATGCATAACTTTAAGTTAAAGAAAAACCTATCAGCAGAGTTTATTTTGTTGTTGGAGTTATAGGCCTTTTAATTTTTATTATTTTCTGTACTAAAGCAGTCAAATTAAGATGGAGAGGGTTCATTTTGTGTGTTCGGCCACAGTGGTCAAAGCTTAGTGCTCCTGGTCACTTTGTGGGTTTATAGTTTCCTCTCTCTGACGATGGGGGCTCAGAGGGGAGCTCATGGCAGACAATCCTGTTTACACCACAGCAGGGCCCTGGACTTTTTGACCTTGGTTATAGGATGAAAGACTATTCTGGTTTGCCAGGATTGAGAGGTTTAAAGGACACGGGACTTCCAGTACTAAAACTGGGAAAGCCCCGGGCAAACCTGGCTGAACTGCTGACCCTGCTTGGAACGGGGAAAAAGATAAGCCCTTTCTGGAGACGCCAATCCACGTAGCTCCTGCAGGGAAGGAAAGGGTAGATTTCCAGCAGGTGGACAAGGGGATTGCCAAGGACATGCCTTATCTCCCCGACATTGCTTGTTTTATACTCAGAGATCTAAGACAGGGCATCCTGAGGAAACACCATCATTTTCAGGACTTCCAAGGGCCCTGGGCACATGTGCCTTCACGAGCCCTTTCCTTTATTTAAAAAAAATTAAAAATTATATTTAAGACTGCATTTGTATAAAGATGATTATAATCCATATAATCATTATAATTCATTATTATCTATCCATTATTGTTACACTCATTTTCCTTCTAATTTTGAAAGAAATTAAAATATTTTGATGCCAGGTGTGGTGCCTCATGTCTGTAATCCCAGCACTTTGGGAGGCAGACGCGAGAGGATTGCCTGAGTTCAGTGGTTTGAGATCAGCCTGGGCAACTTGGTGAGACCTCGTCTCTACAATAAATCAAAAAATTAGCCAGATGTGGTGGCACGCATCTATGGTTCCAGCTACTTGGAAGGCTGAGGCGGAAGGATCGCCTGAGCCCAGCAGGTCGAGGCTGCAGTGGCCGTGAGCATGCCACTGCACTCCAGCTTGGGTGCCAGAGTGAGACTCCGACTCGAAAACAAAACAAAATAAAACAACAACAACAAAAGATTTTGGTGAGCCTTTAAAAGCATCATAGACCCTAAGCATTGTGCCAACTGCACTGGATGAGCAAGTTGGCCCTGGTTTCAGTAGTTGAAAAGGCTGAGAAAAGAGGAAGGTTTGAAGCCATCAAGGTCAGGGTCCCTAACCTGGATGAACTTGCATAGGAAAAAATAAAGGTATCTTTTTTGTGTCGTTGTATGTGACAGGGTTTTACTCTTTTGCCCAGGCTGGAGTGCAGTGGCATGATCTTGGCTCACCACCACCTCAGACCCCTGGGCTCAAGTGATCCTCCCGCCTCTGACTCCTGAGTAGCTGGGACTACAGGTGGTCACCATTACACCCAGCTAATTTGTCTCTATTTTTTGTAGAGATGGGGGTCTTTCTTTATTGCCCAAACTGGTTTTGAACTTGTGGCCTCAAGTGATCCTCCTGCGTTGGCCTCCCAAAATGCTGGAATTACATGCTTGAGCCACCACTCCAGTCCCCCCAAAAATGTATCTTAATTTTCAACAATCTCTAACTGAAACGTAACATTTCCTCCCATTATAACTGGAGGCAACAAACCATACTTGACTTGGCAGCACCTGCTATTCTGTCACCAGTCGAAATTACAGGTATTTTTAGATCACATTGCGGTTATGGCCAATGTCTTAAAATAGCATTTTTTTCTCATCACTTCTTCAAAATTACGGTAATTATTAGACCAGCTGCTAGATCATGCTACATGACGTATGACTAAAGAAGCTCATATATTATTATATCATGATTTATTTGTATTTAAAAGATGTGGGGTTCAATTAGGTATATAAGTGGTCACTGTACAGGTAAAGTTTGGGCCTCCCTTTGGTTCTCACTTTGCCTGGTTTGAGATCAGGTACCCTTATTGATGTTGTGTCACTCTCCACCCCATTATGATTTTTAAATTTAAATACAGCCCAGATGCAGTGGCTCATGCTTGTAATTCCAGTATTTGGGAGACAGAGGCGAGAGGATTGCCTGAGACCAGAGGTTTGAGACCAGCCTAGGCAACTTGGGGAGACCTTGTCTCTACAATAAATAAAAAAAAATTAGCTGGGCATGGTGGTGCACACCTGTGGTTCCAAGTACGTGGAAGGCTGAGGTGGAAAAATCACCTGAGCCCAGCTTGTTGAGGCTGCAGTGACCGTGAGCATGCCACTGCATTCCAGCCTGGGCAAGAGAGTGAGACTCTGACTCAAAAAGAAAAAATTAAGTACAGTTTTATCATAAATTTTCTTCTATAATTTGTATATGTTGTTTTATGCTCTTCAAAACCTTATTGTGAAAAGGCGTCCTCAGGCTTTAGCAGACTGGCAGAAGGTCAACTTCTAGGAAATGGTGAAGAACCCCACGTTATGTGTCTAGAGTTCATGAATGGGGCTCTTCCCTTAGTTCCATCCCTCTAAAGAATGAGAAAATGTTCTCACTTATAAGTGGACCCTGACACTGGTCACAATAGCACAAGGGTAGGATTGGCAGATGCTGAACACTGCTGGTGGGAGGAAAGAGAGGGAGGGAGGGGACCATGTGGCAATACGCTGGGTACCTGATCAACTACTGGGGGAGAGAGGTCCAGTTAAGCCCAAGCTTCAACTGCATGCAATCTACTTAGGTAGTAAATTCCAACTCATACCCCACAACTCTTTAAAAAAAAGTGAGCTGGGCGTGGTGGCTCATGCCTATAATCCCAGTGCTTTGGGAGGCCGAGGAGAGAGGACTGTCTGAGCCCACGGATTCAAGATCAGCCTGGGCAAACTTGGCAAGACCTCGTCTCTACAATAAATAAAAAAATTAGCTGGGCATGGTGGCGCATGCCTGTAGTTCCAGCTATTTGGAAGGTTGAGGCATAAGAATCCCCATGAGCCCAGCAGGTCGAGGCTGCGGTGGCCATGAGCAGCATGCCACTGCATTCCAGCCTGGACGACAGAGTGAGACTCCAAATCAAAAGAAAAAAAAGGGAGAAAACCCTTACTCAGCTCTGCCTACCTGATAGAGAAGCCAGGAGAGGGTTAAAGAATTACTGGTGGAAGATAAAGTCACACCCCAGGTGTGCAGCCTAATAAGGTATTAATTGGGAACCAGGTGTGCATGGGTGGAACCCCAGGCAGTTGCATTAAGTATCTTGGTTGTTGTCAGAAGATCATCAACTCCCCTCCTGAGTGGAAACAGGCTGTGTGCCTCCCTTTGCAATGCTTCTTTGCAGAAAATTCCACTCCTGTGGTCCTAGGCTAGGTCCAGAATTTTGGTTTAATATGTCTCATTTAGCTAAATTTCCTTCCTTGAGCATGTCCTGTGTGCCATGCAGTTTGCTAAGTGCTTTATGTGCATTATCTCATTCAGGCCTCACAACAACTCCATGGGGAAAGCACTCATTATTTCTATTTTTGTGTATGAGGCAATAGAGGGAGGCTCAGTAGAACAAGTAATTTGCCTAAATCCACACAGGCAGCAAGTGGTGGGCTAGGATCTGAACTTGGTCTCATTGTTTCAGAATCTCTTTCCCTTGAACTTTTGTTTTGCTTGTTGTTTTGTTTTTATTCAACAGAACTTGTTTTTTTGTTTTGTTTTGTTTTTTGTTTTGAGTTGGAGTCTCCTCACTCTGTCACCCAGACTGGAGTGCAACGGCATGCTCCTGGCCACCGCAATCTTGACTTGCTGGGCTCAGGCCATCCTTCTGCCTCAGCCTTCCAAGCAGCCAGAACTACAGGCACGTGCCACCTCACCTGGCTAATTTTTTGATTATTGTAGAGATGAGGTCTCGCCAAGTTGCCCAGGTTGGCCTCGAACCCCTGGACTCAGGCAATCCTCTCATCTCTGCCTCCCAAAGTGCTGGGATTACAGGCATGAGCCACAGCGCCTGCCATGTACTGAATTTTTAATGAAAAAGTTAAGGAGAAAAGAAAGTCATCTTCTCTGTTTCCTGTAACTGCTTAATCAAGTTCAAATCTTCCATTACTGGTACTTTGAGAGGAGTAACTGGTGTTACTGTGGGATGTTGTAGGTTGGGTTGGTTCGCCCAGCTGTATGCTGGGTCTGGGGTCAGCTTCTCTCCATCTTCCCTTCAACCACCAGAAAGGTCAATGCTCAGAGGCAATGACTCCACAAGACACCCACCCTTTGTCACCATCTGTTTATATCCCAAAGAAAGATTTGGCGCTGCAAAACACTGAAATTTGGAGTAAGAGGAGCAAGGAACAATCCATTCCTTGTTCTAAATCAAGTTGTCATAATCCAAAGGCAAGCTCCAACTTTAATAACAAACACCCAATGTTATGACATTTTACCTTTTCCAACTATTTATGTAGGCACAAATATTGTGTTTAAATGTTAAACTATACAGTTAACATAAAACAGTCTACTTACTTAAATATAGTAAAAATAAAGCTAGGTATGCCAATTTTGTTTCCCTGTTAGGCCTCGTTCTTTAAATAGATCATTCATTCAACAAACGTCTGAATGCTCAGTGTCAGACATTGTGCTTGGCACAGCATACTCCAAAATGCACCAGAATCTGTCCCTGTGCTATGAGCACTAAGCAGTAAGAAAATGACGGAAGCCACTCTGGAAATGCCCTGTCCTTTTCCACCTAAAACATCAAAGGAAATATCAGAAGTAACCTGCATTCCCTTTTCATTCTTGCACCAAGCCTTGTCCTCCCAAATCAAGCTGCAGTGAGATCTAAAAGCTGTCGGGTCTCAAACATCATGAGAAGAAAGCCTAAATCACATCTGGAGTATGTTTTTCAGCAGTTTTATGGACTTAGGCTGTGAAACACAGAATTGAAAGTGTGGAGAAAACAATGTTTCGCAGTCACCCACAGAAAGATAAAGTGTGTGATGCTCTGGACTTGGCATCCTGACTTTTCATCCCACACTCAGACGGCAATTGGATTTTAACAAGGAGTGGGGTTTGTGGTTTGGGAAATACGGCATTTTTACTGCCTTGGGTCATATTTGAAATATTTGCAGCCGTTTAAAATAGCGTAATGTTATTTTTTCCCTTGTCTTCAAAACAAACCCAGCAAGCTTTTATAAGTCATAATAACAAGCATAAAATTGGGACATTGGAAAACCCATGGGCAGGGCTTTGGAAAATCTATTCTCCCTCAGGACAATGTTCGGATTTGGGCGCAGAGGATCCTTAGCTTCTTGGTGGCCCACCTGACCTTGAATGACTTTGGGACCCTGAAGGAAGAGGGAAGGACTCCAGGGGCAACCCGGTTGGGCTCTCCTACCCAACTGTTCTTCAGCACAATTGTAGAAGTATGCACGTGGTCTTTGGGACTTTCCTTTTAGCCAAGATGCCCTGTTTTTTACTCTGGAAATTTCTTTGAAAGAAAAAAAAGTAATCCAGAGACTCATATTTATTTAAGAAACCAATTCCCAAAACCCATTGCTTTGGAATTCTGTCCTGTGAGCCACACTGTCTGGGTTCTATCCCTGCCAAGGGGCATCAGATGGGGGCAAACTCTGAAACAAGGAAGTGAACTGGCCTCAGATGCAGGGGTACCCAGCTTTCTATTTATCACAAAAATTATTAGAAAAATTAAACTTGATCAGTCTTTTCCCAGAAGGAAATATATGTTAACATATACATATAGTCATACAATGCATAATGATATTTTTGGTCAATGATGGACCACATGTATGATAGTTGTCCCATAAGATTATAATACCATGTTTTTCATGTACCATTTCTATGTTTAGACACACATTACCATGGTGTTACAGTTGCCTACAATATTCAGGACAGTCACATGCCATACAGGTGTAGTCTAGAAACAATGGACTATACTATATAGCCTAGGTTTGCAGTAGGCTACACCACATATACTTAGGTTTGTGTAAGTATATTCTATGATGTTTGCACAACAATGAAATCGCCTAACTACATTTCTCAGAACTGTTGTTAAGCAATGCATGACTGTATTCATATAGAGTAAACATACAGTTATATAGTAAACATATAAGTTAATATTTCTTGAGCATCTTCCAGGCCTACCCCAATTAATCTTTTTTTTTTTTTTTTTGAGTTGGAGTCTCACTCTGTCTCCCAGACTGGAGTACAGTGGCTGCTCTCGGCCACCGCCGCCTCGACCTGCTGGGCTCCGGTGATACTTCCACCTCAGCCTTCCAAGTAGCCGGAACTACAGGTGCACGCTACCACGCCCGGCTAATTTTTTGATTTATTGTAGAGATGAGGTCTCACCAAGTTGCCCAGGCGGGTCTCAAGCTCGCAGGCTCAGGCAATGCATTCACCTCAGCCTCCCAAGGTGCGAGATTACAGGCTGAGCCACCGAGCCAGTGAAGTAGTGTCGCTTCCCAATTAATCTTTATAACAGGCTGGGTGTGGTGGCTCACACCTGTAATCCCAGTACTCTGGGAAGCTGAGATGAGAGGATCACTTGAAGCTAGGAGTTTGAGACCAGCCAGGGCAACATAGTGAGACCTCATCTCTACAAAAAAAATTTAAAAACTTTTCTCTATTAAAAAAATAAAAAATTAGCCAGGTATGGTTGTTCATGCCTCTAGTCTGAGCTACTTGGAAGGCTGAGGCAGAAGTATTGCCTGAGCCCAGGAGGTCAAGGCTGTGGTGAGCCATGATCGCTACTGTACTGCATGCAGCCTGGGTGACAGAGTGAGATACAACTAAAAAAAAAAAAAAAATCATTATAACAATCCTATGAAGCTTATGTTTTATTTTCTCAGTTTTGTTGGTGGAGAAAACTTGCTAAAGGCCGCACAGCTAGCAGGCAGAAGAGCGGGGTTTCGATCTGGGCAGCTGGTGGCAGGGAAGGAGTGTGAGCATTACATGTGTTGCTGTTACTCGCCCAGACTTGCTTGTCAAGCCCAAATTTAAATACATCCATATCCCAGGTACCAGAAATTCTGAAAAGCTGATGTCAAAAGAAGGAAAGCGTTGAATGACTTTCCTTTTGATTTTTAGTATTAAAAAAAGGTAAGTACAATACTCAGGTTATAGAGAAGACAGAAGAGAAAACAAATCAAGATTGAATTAAGACATATTTTTCCTATCTTAACCCCTCTGTAGTCTCTCCCTAAGAGCAAAATAATTTTTAAAAAGGCCCTTTATTTATTCCTACTTTTTGAGATGATCTTTTCCAACTTTTAAATTCTTGGTTTTAGGAACGTAAGAAGAAATAACAGCAACCAAAAAAAAAAAAGGCTTCCGAAGCCGAGTAGGAAGCCAGGGGACGCAGCAAGTCTCGAACTACCGGGGGCCGCCTGCTGGAGTCTGGGCTGGAGTGTGGGAGCGTCCTCTCTGGAGGAAGGACATGGGAATGAATGCTTTCAGCGGCCTGGGATAAAAGACTTGAGAAGAAAGGCGCCTCTCAATGAATGGTGCTCAAAATGGGCTGGAAAACAGGGGAAACGAGCCCTCTCAATGAATAGCCGAAAAAGCGCCTTTTTTGTTGATTCCCTCACTGTGAGGCGCTGCTCTTGCCCCCCTCATCCTCCCTGACCCCTTCCCCGGCTCATCTCATTGGGCCCAGAGAAAAGGCCTCTTGTTGTAATCCCATCTGCCTGCCACTCATCCACATTCTTTTATCTCTGCCCAGGGCCTGGCAGTTGGGCTGGGGTTTCAGCTGCCAGAAATTTTGGGTTTCACATCGAATATTCCCAAGACGGGCATCTGAGAAATGTCAGTTTACATCAAAATTGCCTTCTCCAGCGAATAGCCAGAAAGCTTTCTTTCCCTAGCAAGTTCGGGAAATAATTCTCTTTTCAAGATCATGCCAATACAAACTCATATCCACACGTGGAGTGGTCTGACTTAAAGGGACAGGAAACCACTTTGGTCTTACACTAAAAAAAAAAAATCGAATTTAAAGTTAGAATAAAGATAGAAAATTAGTAATGTTTTCTTTCTTGATGGTGCTTTGTGTAACAATGACTACTGCACTGCAACAGATTCTTGAGAACAGAGTTTGTAGCTAAGGTCACAGAGGGGAGTTTTGGGTGATGTTAAAAAAATCACCAATAGAGAACACCTTGTGTGGTTGGCAAAGTCAAAAGGATGATGGGATGAGGGTGAAGATAAGAGAATAATGGAGTGGAAGCATTTCTTGGAGACATTTCACTGATCCATAGAACATTCTGAAAGCAAAGGGAGCTAAGCGATCTTTGAGGTAGACGATCGTGCCACTTAACTTAGTTTGGCAGAATGCACAGAAGAGACATTAGGAGAAAGTCTGATTTTTCTAACCTTGTAGGAAATCTCTGCTCATAATTATAATTTCTAACATTGATACATTTATCTGAAAGGTAACACTAGATTCTAGCTGTCTTTCAGAGGAAAATTCAGGCGCAAGGATGGGCAGAGGAGTGCCAGGATAAAAGACTGACGGGTCCATTAGACCTGGATCTGAATATGAGTGCCTCACCAGAAGCATGAAAGGGTAGAAACCCTGTTTTCTACCTACCCTCTTCCAGAGTTGTCCTTTGTTAGGTTGATTTTTATCTAGGGGTGGGGGTGGCAGGTGAGAGGTGGAGAAGGCCAGGGGGTGGGCATGGGGTGGAGTTTGGCACAAAGATTCCCTTAGGTGTTGAAGCCCTGGCAGCTTCTCTCCATCCCCATTTTTTCCCTCCCTCTGTGGAAAATAAGCAAATACCTTCTGGTCTACTTATTTCCCCTTTCAGCAGTCGTTCTAAGACCAAAGGTAGAGAGACCTTTCCAGAATGAGACCGAAAACATAACACTCCAGCTACAAATCCTGCAATGGCAGCTCATCGTCTGTGGGGAATGTGCAATCTTCCCTTGACTCAAATGGAGAGTGACTGTTTAAATGATCAAAGGACATTTTCGAAAGTGAAAGTGGGTGCAGTTAAAATCATGCCAGGGCCATGGAGGCTGTACAAGGAGAATCAAGATGTGCTATCACTAACCCAAAAGGCCCTTGGAGGCCTGGCCCCTGCCTGCCTGCTGTCTCAGTCTCTTCTCAGCTCCCTTTCCTCTCTGCTCTCTCTGCTCCTTCGATGCTGGATTCCTTTTGTTCCACATTCTCTGTCCCACTTCAGAGCCTTCCCTTGTCCTGTTGGTGCCTGTTGGTCTTCCTATAGACCTCCGCTCTACCCAGGGAAGCCAGCTGCATTTTGTTTCTGTTTTTCCTAACAGAAGGAAAGCAGGGGTCAGATTTTACTATCAGACAAAAATGAATAGAAGGCCTAAAGCACATAGGATAAAGGCAGCTGCAGTGTAAAGACATCACAAACTTGTTCTTACTCTTATCTCTTCCCTAAGCCTTTCTACTCTTATCATTTCTTCAGGGTCCAAATGCCTGGCGGGAGTATCCTGTTTAAATCCCTGGCCAGCCTGAGTCCACCTGCCTCTGGGGCCTTCTTCTGCTTCTTGGTCTTCACCCTCTGCTATACCTTCTTTGGAAGACTGAGTTTCCTTCTGCCTCCTGTGGTCCATCTTCCAAAGGGCGGCCTTCCTCGACCTTTGGCATGCTCTGTGGTTTTTCTTCATTTTCTTCACAAGACTTCTGCATGTTGAGTATTTTTTACTATTTTGTTTTGAGTAAATTAATTCTGAAAGGATCCGGGGTGGGTTTTTCCTTTCCAGCAGCAGGGAACTGCTACAGGTAAACAGGCCCTAGACCATAAACCCCGTGTGCTTTATGGGCCGAAGGACTAGGGTAATAGTCCAGATATGTAGTTGCTACTGGGTAATATGAACAAACAAATGCATGAACAAACGGATGAATGAATGAATAATAATTTCCCTTTGTCTTTTTTTTTTTGAGTTGGAGTCTCACTCTGTCACCCAGACTGGAGTACAGTGGCATGCTACCGGCCACTGCAGTCTCGACCTGCTGGGCTCCAGAGTCTTCCAAGTAGCCGGAATTACAGGGGCACGCTACCACGTCCAGCTCATTTTTTAAAATTTATTGTAGAGACGAGGTCTCACCAATATGCCTGGGCGAGTCTTGAACCCGCGGGCTCAGGCAATTCACTTGCTTCAGGCTCCCAAAGTGCTGGGATTACAGGCTGAGCCACCGAGACCAACTGTATGTTGTATTTTGAAACATATTTGTTCATGTTGTTTGTCCACTTCTTAATTGAGTTGTTTTTTTCTTGCTGATTTCTCTGAGATATTTGTAGATTCTGGATATTGGTCCTTTGTCAGATGTATAGTTTGCAAATATCTTCCCCCATTCTGTAGATTGCCTATGTGCTCTGTTGATTATTCCTTTTGCTGTGCAGAAGCATTCTAGTTTAATTAATTTTCAGTGTTTATTTTTGTTATAGTTGCATTTGCTTTTGGGGTTTTAGTCATAAATTTTTCGCCTACGCCAATGTCCAGAGGGATTTTTTCTACGTTTTATTTTAGGATTTTTATGGTTTAAGGTCTGACAAATTTTTAAGTCTTTAATCCAACTTGAGTTAGCTTTTGTGTATGCAAAGACAGAAATTGTTTCATTTTTCTGTATGTAGCTATTTGATTTTCTCAGCACCATTTGTTGAATAGGATGTTCTTTCCCCAATGTATGTTTTTGTCTGCTTTGTCAAAGGTCAGTTAGTTGTAGATATTTCAGTTCATTTCTGAATTCTCTATTCTGTTCCATTGGTTCATGCATCTACTCTTGTACCAGTCATGCTGTCTTTGTTACTATAGCTTTGTAGTGTAATTTGAAGTCAGGTAATGTGATGCCTCCAGATTTTCTCTTCTTGCTTAGATTTGTTTGGGCTATTCTGGCTCTCTTTTGGTTCCAGATGAATATTAGGATAGTTTTTTTCTAATTCTATAAAAATTGACATTTGTAGTTTGGTTGGGATTGCATTGAATCTATAGATTACTTTGGGTAATATGGTTATTTTAGCAATGTTGATTCTTTTAAGCCATGACCATAGATTGTGTCTCCATTTGTTTGTATCTTCTATAATTTCTACATTAGAGTTTTATAGTTCTCCTTGTAGAGATCTTTCACTATTGTGGCTAAATCTATTCTTGGGTATTTTAGCTTTTTTGCTGCTATTGGGGTTCTAAATACTGAAACAAAGTGCCAAAATATAGGAAAACTCTGAAAATCATAATGTTCACAGGCCTCATGGAACACCAGCACAATGGAGAAAATAAATAAATAAAGCAACCAGATAAAAACTAGTTTGAGTTGAATCTACCTCACATATCACTATTAACTCTGAATGTAAATGGTCTCAATGCTCCACTAAAAAGGAATAGACTGGAGAATAGATTTTTTTTTAAAAAACACAACCCAAATATCTTTTGCCTTCAAGAAGCACACTTAATTCACAAGGACGCCTATAATCTCAAGGTAAAGTGATGGGGGAAAATATTCCATGCAAATGGAAACCAAAAACAAGCAAGAGTTGCCTTTTTTATATCAGATAAAACAGACTTTAACAATAGTAAAAAAAAAAAAGATAAAGATGGTTATTAGATAGTGATAAAGGGATCAAACCAATGAGAATACATAACAATTTTAAATATATATGTACCTAACACCTGAGCCCCCAACTCTGTGGTAGAAACCAAAAAGGAAATAGATAGCAGTACAATAATAGTGGGAGATTTCAACACTCCACTGGCAGCAATAGACAGATAATCAAGGCAGAAGGTCAATATTGGAGTTAAACTGCACTCTAGAGCAAATGTAAATAACACACATCTACAGAACATTCCACCACAAAACTACAAAATATACATATTTCTGGCCAGCACATGGACCATTCAATAAGGTAGACTATATGATCAGCCATATATCAAGTCTCAATAAATTCAAAAAATCAAAAATGATGTCACGCACCTTCTCAGACTATAGTGAACAATAGTTGTTCAAGGTTCGCTTATGAGTAAGAAAATGTGATACTTGGTTCCTCATTTCTGTGATAGATCACTCAGTGTTATAGACTCTAAGTCCATCCCAGTTGCTGTGAAAGCTCATAATTTTGTCCTTCTTTATGGCTGTGTAATACTACATCGTGCATAAGTGACACATTTTTTTAATCCAGACCTCTTTTGATGAACAGCACAGTTGGTTCCATGTTTTTGCTATTGTAAATAATGCTGCAATAAAAATGTGTGTGCAGGTATCTTTTTCATAGTGAGTTGAGTTCCCCCAGGTATATTTCCAGTAGTGGGATTGTGGGGTCATATAGAAGGTCAATTTTTAGATCTTATAGGCATAGCCACACTATTTTCCACAGAGGCTATACTAGTTTACACTCCCAACAACAGTGGAGAAGTGTTCCCTTTTTGCCGATCCTCTCCAGCATCTGTTGTTTATTGAGTTATTGATGATGGTCATCCTGACTGGAGTTAGATGGTATCTCAGTGTGATTTTAATTTGCATTTCTTTGATGATTAGTGAGACTGAGCATTTTTTCATGTAACTGTTGGCTGCTTGTATGTCTTCTTTTGTGAAGTATCTATTTATAACTTTTGCCCACTATGTAATGGGTTTTTTGTTGTTGCTGTTGTTGTTGTTTTCTTTTCGGCATGTTTGAGTTTTTTGTAGATCCTAGATGTTAGGTCTTTGTCAGATTTACAGCTGGCAAATATTTTTTCCCAGTCTGTGGGCTGCCTCCCTGCTCTCTCAAGGGTTTCTTTGGCTTTGCAGAAGCTTGTAAGTTTGATGAAATTCCACTTGTCCATCTTATCTCTTATGGCATGGGCACTTAGGGTTTTGATCAGGAATTGGTTGCCAGTTCCAATTTCCATAAGTTGGTGACTCCTGCATTTTCTAAGGTTCTTATAGTTTGAGGTTTTACATTTAGGTCTTTGGTCCATTTAGACTTGATTTTTGTGTATGGTGATAGGTACGGTCATATTTTAATTTTCTGCTTGTGGTCAGCCAGTTTCCCCGGCACCATATACTGAATAGTTTTCCCTCAGTGGTTGATGGTGGAGGCTTTGTTGAAGATGAGTTGATTGAGAAATTGAGGGTTTGCATCTGGACTTTCTGTTCTGTTCCTTTGGTTTATATGCCTGTTCTCATACCAATACCAGGCTGCATGATTATTGTAGCTTTATAATGAAGCTTAAAGTCTGGCAGTGTGATGCCTCCTGCTTTGTTGTTGTTTTTGTTTTGCTGAGGATTGTTCTGGTTATTCATGGTCATTTATGTTTCCATATGAATTTCTGTATTGTCATTTCCAGTTCTGAGAAGAATGCTGCTGGTAATTTAATGGGCATTGCATTAAATTTGTAGATTGCATTAGGTAGGATGGGCATCTTAACAATGTTGATACTTCCAATTTATGAGCATGGAATATTTTTCCATTTGTTTGTGTCATCTTTGATTTCTTTGAGCAGTGTTTTGTAGTTTTTGTTGTAAAGGTCTTTCACTTCTCTGGTTAGGAAGATGCCAAGGTATTTCTTTCTCTTTTTAAAATTTATTTTATTATTATTATTATTATTATTATTATTTTGGTGGCTACTGTGAATGGGATTGTGTTTTTATTTGGAACTCTGTTGGTTTATTTTTGGTGAATAAGAATGTGCCTGACTTTTGCACGTTGATTTTGTACCCCAAGATTTTGCCAAAGTCCTTTATGGGTTTTTGACAGATTCTTTTGAGTTTTGGGGGTAGAGAATCATGTCATCTTCAAAGAGGGATAACTTAACTTCCTTGTTCCCTATTTGAATACCTCTGATTTCCTTCTTTTGTCTGGTTGCTCTAGGTAGGACCTCCAATACTATGTTGAACAGGAGGGGTGAGAGTGGGCATACTTGTTTTGTTCCGGTTTTCAGGGGAAGTGGTTCTAATTTCTGTCTGTTTAGCGGTATGTTGGCTGTGGGTTTCTCATAGATGGCGCCTACTATTTTGAGGTATGCTCCATCTATGCCTGGATTTTCAAGGGTTTTTATCAAGAAGGGGTGCTGGATTTTATCAAAAACTTTTTCCACACATGATGATATAATCTGTGGTTTTTGTCTTTACATCTGTTGATGTATTTAATTACCTTTTTAGTCTTGCAGATGTTGAGCCAGCCCTGCATCATGAGGATGAAGCCTACTTGGTAATGGTGAATGGTTTTTAAGATGTTAGTTGAAAAGTATGTACTTGAATGTTTTTAGTAACTTTACTTCTCATAGTAAAATACTGACAACAACAAAAAAAGATGTGTTGTTGGATCCAGTTTCCTAAAATCTTGTTGAGAATTTTAGCATCAAGGATATTGGCCTATAGTTCTTTTTTTTGTTAGATCTTTTCCTGGTTTGGGTATCAAGGTGATGTTAGCTTCATAAAATGATTTGGGGAGAGTTCCATCTTTCTTGATTGCCTGGAATACTTTCAGTAGGATTGGTATCAGCTCCTTGTATGTTTTGTAGAATTCTGCTGGAAGGCCATCTGGTTCAGGGCTTTTTTTTTTTTTTTTTTTTTTTTGTAGGTAGTTTTCTTATGACATTGTTGATTTTCTGGGTTGTAATTTGTCCATTTAGGATCTCGGCTTCTTTTTGCTTTAACCTGAGGAGGTGGTGTGATGAAAGAAAGTCCTCCATTTCATTTAGGTTTTTGAGTTTGTTTCCATACAGGTGTACATAATAATTTCTGATAATCTTTTGTACATCTTCAGAGTCAGTTGTGCTTCATCTTTTGTGTTTCTGATTGTGTTTATTTGGGCTTTTTCTCTCTTTATCTTGCTCAGTCTAGCTAGAGGTCCATCAATCTTGTTTAACCTTTCAAAGACCTAGCTTTCAGTTTCTTTGATTTTTTTTTTTGTATTATATATTTTTTTGTATTATATTTTTGTTTTCTAAGTCCCTTTTATTTTGGTGATCTGGATTCTTCTGCTGAAGTTAGGATTTTGGTGGTCTTGCTTTTCTATCTTCTTTAGGTGATTTGTTTGGCTATTAACTTGTGATCTTTCCATTTTCTTCATGTGTGTTCATAGAGATTTGAATTCCCCTCTTAGTACTACTTTAATGGCATCCCAGAGATTTTGGCAAGGTGTTTCTTCATTTTCATTTGTTTCCAGGTAGCATTTAATCTCTGTTTTGATTTCTGTGTTGACCCAGAAGTTGTTTAGTATCATGCTGTTTAGTTTCCATGTCTTTGTAAGTTCTGGGGGAACTTTGCTGGTGTTGATATTTATTTTTATCCCACTGTGGTCTGAGAAGGGGCATGGCAAAATTTCAGTCTTATGAAATTTGTTTATGCTTGATTTATGGCCAAGGATGTAGTCAATCTTACAGTATGTTTCATGTGATGATA
>CAUYQG010099457.1:0-13309 GCA_963574415.1 Tarsius wallacei
GCTCGGTGGCTCAGCCTGTAATCCCGCGCCTTTGGGAGGCTGAGGTGAGTGGATTGCCTGAGCCCGCGGATTCGAGACCCGCCTGGGCAAGCGAGACCTCATCTCTACAATAAATCAAAAAAATTAGCCGGGCGTGGTAGCGTGCGCCTGTAGTTCCAGCTACTTGGAAGGCTGAGGCGGAAGGATCGCCGGAGCCCAGCGGGTTGAGGCTGCGGTGGCCGGGAGCGGCCGCTGCACTCCAGTCTGGGCGACAGAGTGAGACTCCAACTCAAAAAAAAAAAAAATTAGCCAGGCATGGTGGCACGTACCTGTAGTTCCAGCTACTTGGAAGGCTGGCTGAGGTGCAAGGATTGCCTGAGCCCCCCAAGTTGAGGCTGCAGTAGCCATGAGCATGCCACTGCACTCCAGCCTGGGTGACAGTGAGACTCCCAACTCCAAAAAAAAAGTTAAATCAGTGTTCTGTGGAAAAAGCAACATATTTTGTTAGACAATTTTTTGTTTAGGCCACAGTTGAATGTTAAAGAATAGAGAAAGGAAATTTAAATACCTGGTTCAGTGGTCTTAGGGTCTTGAGGGTGAGAAGCTTCTTTGAAAATGTGATTAAATCAATGGACTCTTCACCAAAGACATGTATACAAAAATTTTTTTTCCACTTAAAATTTCAGGTAATTTACAGACTTTTGAAACCTGTCTATGTACTTCAGTTTAAGAACATTGATTTGGTGCAGATTATTTATACAATTTTCTCATTTTTCGCTTTAATACTTTTGGGAAATCAGACCCTTGTCCTCAGATTTACTGCTTTCTCTTTGACATAACTGGTGAGGCTATGAGATAATGTACATGAGTGTCTCACAAGGAATGTGACGTGGGGCGGCAGCTGTACCCCCCAAACATCTCCATGTGTCTCAGCTCAGGCGTACCTTCAGTCTCCCACTGCTGCTTCATAGACTGACAGGAGGCACTAGCATGATGGCACCTGTTCTGCATGTCAGCTGAGGCTCTTCCTTGGCTGCTACAGGCACGGCAAGGAGTGAAGGAAGTCCCCGCTCCCGCTACCAGCCCATTACGGAAAGGCCGAATGAAGTTCATCCCTTCTCGTTCATCCCTTCTTGTCCCTCTCCCAGGGCTGCTCCACTAACCTCAATATGAGCAGTCTCCACCTCTAGGTCCTAAGGTTTCCATCCCCAGTATATGTAACAAAGAGCCCTTAAAGTTCAGAACCGCAAAATCTCACTTCAGTCTTTCACACAAATAGGCAGAGATCCACTAATAGCCTTTTTAAACAGTTGGACAGTTATTACTTCCAATGCCCAGTGCGGTATGGGATATGATGGTTACTTAGACCCAGTACTTACACAACATGTATGTGAAGGGAAAGGGAGGTGAGGAACATGGAATCATTTCTCCTTGAGGTTGCAAGTTAGAATCTCTTAAATGTACAGAAGCTGTGTACTGCAGCAGCCCCAACCTTTTTTTGGCAGGGATGGGTTTTGTGGAAGACAGTTTTTTTAGACGGAGGGCAGGATGTGCAGTCAAATCTCACTGCTCCTGATAATCTGTATTTGCAGCCACTCCCCAGTGCTAGCATCACTCCCTCAGCTCCATCTCAGATCATCAGTCATTAGATTCTCATAAGGAGCACGCCACCTAGATCCCCCACATATGCAGTTTACAATAGGGTTCATGTTCCTATGATACTTTAATGATGCTGCTGATCTGACAGAAGACTGCTACTTTGGGTAATTTTCCTTTTCTCAATGCTTGGTTTCACTGAGTCCTCTCCAGTAATTTTGATAAGACAAATCAGAATTGGGATATGTATAAATTCCTTTGCAATATGAAGGTACTTCCCAGAAACAGCTCTTTCTTACTTTCTTTTTTAAGCTCAGGCAGTAATGCGAGCAATGGGGAGTGACTGTAAATACAGATGAAGCACCTTCAGCTCACACCACCTGTTGTGTGGCCCAGTTCTTAGCCTGGGGGTTGGTAACCCCTGGTGTACAATGGAGGAAGCTCTTTATTTTTTGTTTTTTAGAAACAGGATCTCGCTCTTGCCCAGGCTGGAGCACAGTGGTGCAATCTTGGCTCATTGCAGCCTTCAACTGGGCTCAAGGGATTTTCCTGCCTCACCCTCCTGAGTAGCTGGGACTATAGGTGTATGCCGCCTCACCTGGCTAATATTTTTTTCTTGTACAGATGAGGTTCTTGCTATGTTGCCTAGGCTGGTCTCAAACTCCTGGCCTCATGCGAGCTTGCTGCCTCAGCCTCCCAAAATACTGGCATTACAGGCATGAGCAGCAACTGCGCCTGACCAGAAGCTTCAAAAAAGAAAAAGTTATTTTTGAAACGAGGCCTCACTATATTGCCCAGACTGGTTTTGAACTCCTGGCTTCAAGGGATCCTCCTGCCTATCCTGAGTAGCTGAGAGTACAGGTGTGCCACCATGCCTGGCTGGAAACTGTTTAAATTTCTTTACTTTTTTTAATTTTAAAGATGGGTACAATTCAGGATTAGGTATACAAGTGGTTCTACTTAAATTTGAGGAGTAGAGCCTTCCCTTAGCCTAGGAAATTGGTTAAGATATATGTGGTAGGCAGAATAACAGTCCCCAAAGATGTCTATGTCCTAATCCCCGAAACCAGTGAATGCATATTTCACATTGCAAAAGGGATGAGGCAAATGTGGTTAAACTTAAAGGTCTTGAAAGCCGAGTAAGGTGGCAAGTACCTCTAGTCCTAGCTACTCAGGGAGGCTAAGGCAGGTGGGTCACTTGAGGCCAAGAGTTTAAGACCAGCCTAGGCAATAGTGAGACTCCATCTCTAGAAAAAGAAAGGACATTGAGATGGGTAGCATAGCCTGGATCATCCAGGTGGGGTCAATTTAATATGAATCCTTGAAAGTGGAAGAGAAAAGATATGTAAGAGTGGGTCTGGGAGGTTAGACAGAAGGAGAGGCAAGAGAGTCAAGAGTGAGACTTGATCCACCGTTGCTGGCTTTGAAGGTGGAGGAAGAGACCATGAGGGAAGGAATGCAACCAGTAGCTAGAAATGAGGACCCTCAGCAGACAGTCTTCAAGGAAACACGCACCTCAATCCTACAACTACAAGGAACTGAGTTCTGTCAGCAACCTAAATGGACAAGGAAACAGATCATCCCCTAGAGCATCCAAAAAGAAATGTAGACTTGTCAATACTGATTTGAGCCCGGTGAGACCCATGTAAGAGGCCCTACAGAACTGCAAGGTGATAAATACCGTGGTAAGCCGCCAAGGCTGTGGTTATGGCAGCAATAGAAAACTTAACACAAGATAGAAACTCAGTTTTTCATTATACGGTTTAGGGGAAAAGTGGGTATGGGAAGGCAGAGGAAAAAAATTAACTTTATGAAACATCAAAATTCTTAGAAAAATCTTTAAAATTTGAATGTTTTAGGGATATAAGAATAGGAAAAAACAGTATCACTGTTCTGCAGATGGCCTGGGAAAAGAAAAAATGGATAGAAATCAATGGCAGCTACAGAAACAAGAAGTTTGCTCACACAAGGGAATTGCTTTTTCTGCATAGCCTCAAAGATCTTACCTTTGGCTGGGCGTGAGCCCAGCACTTTAGGAGGTGGAGGAGAGAGGACTGCCTGAGCTCAGGGGTTCAATACCAACCTGAGCAACATGGCGAGACCTCGTTTCTACAATAAATCAAAAAATTAGCCGGGCGTGGTGGCACATGCCTGTGGTTCCAGCTACTTGGAAGGCTGAGCAGAAGGATCGCCTGAACCCAGCAGGTCGAGGCTACGGTGGCCGTGAGCATGCCGCTGCACTGTAGCCTGGGTGACAGAGTGAGACTCCAACTCCTCAAAAAGATCTTACCTTTGTCCATCACCTCTTTCTGAAGCCAAAAATTGAGGGAAGTGGAGGAAGAGGACTGGAAAGGAAAATCCCCACTCTTAAAGCTCGTTAAGTTCATTATAGACTGTTCTTGTTAAGGCCCTCGTGGACAGTCTTTGGGATTGTCTTTTATATTTTATGATAAGCTAACAAGACCACGTATAAAGAAAGCCTATGGAATTGCCTACAGATTTTCCACTTTTTTTTTAAAGGACTGGGTGTGATGGCTCACACCTGTAATCCCAGCACTTTTGAGAGGTCAACACAAGAGGATCACTTGAGACCAGCCTAGGCAACAGAGAGAGACCTCACCTCTACAAAAATAAAAATAAAAAAATTAGCTGGGCATGGTGGCACATACCTCTATTCCTAGTTACTTGGGAGGCTTGAGGTAGAAGGACTGATTGCCTGAGCCCAGGAGGTAAGCAGTGATTTTACCACTGCGCTCCCACCTGGGCAACAAAGCAAGACACCGATTCAAAAGTTGTCAACTCTCAGCCTCGAGAGAGTTTTTATGGCAATTTAGGGTGAGCTTTGCTGGACTACAAATAAGAAAAAGTCAAAGTATGAGTGTTATTTCTTTGTATATTCTTAAATCAATATAAGCTCTGTTTTGTGAAAAAGACCACTCATTTCTTAGACAATTGACTCTCTATTTTAGAGGACATACAACCAACCATCCACTGTAAAGGTATTTCCTAGTTTCATTTGTATGGAGATGTAGCCGCGTGATTCGATTCTAGCTAGAGGCATGAAAGCTGAAATAATGTGCCTGACTTTGTAGAAATGTCCTTTCCCTTCCGTGTGGCTAGAATGTAGACGTAACAGCTTGATCACCAATCACTATCCTGGGTCAAGTGATTTTTAGTGGAAACCATACAATGGCAAAACAAAATAGAAGATGAACTTCTGACAACACGAGCACCTACCTCAGCCCTACAGCAAGCTTCCACAGGGAACAGCAATGGCCCTATACTGAGTACTTCTGCACTTCTTGAATATGAGGAGGAAACACACTTCTGTATATTGTTTGCCTCTTATTTTGGATTTCATTGGTTTTGCTGTTGAACATATCCTATTTGTGTATATGGCATATCACCCCATTCTGGTTACTGGCATAGATAACGGAAATTGGCTAAGAACATAATTTTATCTTCTTTCTACATAGGATACCTAATGCTTTTTATTAAAGTAGGAATATTAAAAAGCAATGTTTAAGAAAAAAATAGAAAAGCAAATAGGAAGAAAGAAGAAACAGTTCAGGCCGGGCACAGTGGTGGGAGGCCGAGGTGAGAGGACTGCCTGAGCCCATGGGTTTGAGACCAGCCTGAGCAATTTGGCAAGGCCTCATCTCTACAAGAAATTTCAGTGTCTTGGAAGGCTGAGGCGGAAGGATCGCCTGAGCCCAACAGGTCAAGGCTGTGGTGACCATGAGCATGCCACTGCACTCCAGCCTGGGTGACAGAGTGAGACTCTGACTCAAAAAAAAAAAAAGAAAACGTTCGAAAAGAAGAAAAAATAATGTTTAAAACCATATTTGTTTCTAGAATTAAATAGTGATGATATTAAAAGTATACTAAATACCACTGAATTGTACACATTTTAAAGTGAATTTTATGGTATGTGAATTATATCTCTTTAATAAAGCTATTATTTTAAAAATACGTTAAAATGAATCATTCAATGAGAGCATTAAGATGTTTAAGTATTTTTAATTAAGCTTTGGATTTAATTTAAGCTACCATTTCAGCAGTACACGAGAGCTATTAATCACATTCTGAAATATAAAACTTTAACACTAACCCAAATGCTCTACCTTGTGATTATTCTGATATCCCCCTTTAAATTGGCTTCTATCTTATTGTTATTCATTTCCAGATTCAGGTTGTGCATTACTTTGGAGAGCATTTGATCATCTTTTTTATCTCCTGAAGCAGCCCCTTTATTGAGAGCATCTTCTGCTACAATAAAAAACCGATCACTTGGTTGAAGGATGCTTATTCCATAGCCTTTGTTGTTGTAAATATGATTATTGGTCATCTTCAATCTGGGTGCTGGAAGAACCTGTTAAATTATTTGAAGAAATGAGTTTTTGTTTTGTTTTTTGAGACAGGGTCTCATTCTGTTACCTAGGCAGGAGTGTATGGCTCGATTCTAGCTCACTGTAGCCTCGATCTCCTGGGCTCAAGTGATGCTTCTGCCTCAGTCTTCCAAGTAGCTAGGACTACAGGCGAGTGCCACAACGCCTGGCTAATTAAGGGATTCACTTTTTAAATGCTTAAAAAAAAAAAAAAATGGGCCAACCACGTTGGTTCAGCCTGTCATCCCAGCACTTTGGGAAGCCTAGGCCAGAGGTTTGCCTGAGCCCAGAGGTTCGAGACCAGCCTGGGGAGCTTGGCGAGGCAAGACTTTGTCTCTACAAAAAATTTAAAAAATTAGCCAGGCATGGTGGCATGCACCTGTAGTTCCATCTCCTTGGAAGACTGAGGCAGAAGGATCGCCTGAGCCCAACAGGTCGAGGATGCGGTGGCTGTGAGCATGCCACTGCATTCCATCCAGCCTGTGCAACAAAAGGTGAGACTCCAAAAAAAAAAATAAAGAAAATAAGAAGTAATGAGCATATAAAAATTACTCTAGAATTTATTCTTGGATTCACAAATTTCTTTTTTTAAACAACTGAGACTTTCAATTTTGAGCAAGTACAATTTTTATGAAATCAATTAATGTAATATCAAAAGTATTTAATGAAAAAATATTAAGTGAAGTATTCTATTTTTATTGGTTATTGGTTTAAAAATAACTGATTCTAGGTCAGATGCAGTGGCTTACGACTGTAATCCCAGCACTTTGGAAGACCGAGGCACAAGGATCACTTGAGCCTAGGAGCCCAGGAGTTCACAACTATGTTGCTTAGGCGACATAGTGAGACCTCATCTCTATAAATAAAAAAAGTAATAATCAAAATAAGTAGCTGGGCATGGTAGCAAACGCCTGTAGTCCCAGCTACTTGGGAGGCTGAGGTGGGAGCATTGCCTGAGCCCAGGAGGTCAAGGCTGTAGTGAACCACAATTGTGCCACTGCACTCCAGACTGGACAACAGAGTGAGACCCCAGCTCAAAAATAAATAACTGATTCAAGACAGATACAGCCCATGAAACTGATTGCTTATAACATGATAACCATGAAAAAAATTTCAAATAATACTATGTGATTTGGAGAAAATAAAATAAGGTAATATAATAGCAGGAGTGGGTGGGAAGAGTTACTGCTTAACCAGAGTGTTCTCTACAGTTAAGGCTTCTTTGAAGAGGGACAATTATATTCAGATGCAAATAATGAGAGAACCATCGGAAGGTGCACAGAAAGTGTTTCCGATAAAGACTAAAGGCAGAAAGAGGAGAATAATTTCTGGGAACACAAAGCCCATGTGGCTTAAATATAATGTAGGAAGAGTGGAAAGAGATGAAGTTGGAGAAGGCAGGGGCCAGACCTTGTCAGATTTTAGAAACCATGCTTATTAAACTTGAATGTAGGCCGGGCATGGTGGCTCAAGCCATGAGACTCCAACTCAAAAAAAAAAAGAAAAGAAAATACCAGCTGGGCACAGTGACTCAACCTGTAATTTCAGCACTCTGGGAGGCCGAGGTGAGAGGATTGCCTGAGCCCGGGGGTTCGAGACCAGCCTGGGCAACTTGCTAAGACCTTGTCTCTACAATAAATTTTAAAAAATAAGCCGGACATGGTAGCACACGCCTGTAGTCCCAGCTACTTGGAAGGATTGCCTGAGCCCACAGGTTGAGGCTGCGGTGGCCATGAGCGTGCCATTGCACTTCAACCTAGGCAACAGTATGAGACTCAACTCAAAAAAAAAAAAAACTTGAATGTATGTACAAATCATCTGGGGAACTAGTTAAAAATCAGATTCTGTATAATAGGTCTGAGGTAAGGCCCAGTGTTCTAACAAGCTACGAGGTGATGCCAGTGCTGCTGGCCCATGGTCACATGGAGTAGTAGGAATGTGATTTTTTTTTTTTTTTTTGAGTCGGGGTCTCACTATGTCACTCAGGCTGGAGTGCAGCGGTCATGTAGTCACTCAGCCTCCTAAGCAGCTGGAACTAAAGGCACATGCCATCATGCCTGGTTAATATTTTGGTTTTTGTAGAGATGGGGGTGTCTTGCTATGTTGCCCAGGCTTGTCTTGAACTCCTGGGCTCAAGCAATACTCTCACCTCAGCCTCCCAAAATGCTGAAATTACAGGTCGAGTCACCGTGCCCAGCTGGTATTTCTTTTTTTTTTTTTTTGAGTTGGAGTCTCACTCTGTTGCCCATGGTGGAGTGCAGTGGCACTCTCACAGCCACCACAGCCCCCACCTACTGGACTCAAGTGATCCTTCCGTCTCAACTTCCAAGTAGCTGAAACTACAGGCACGCAACACCACGCCCGGCTAATTTTTTTAATTTATTGTAGAGATGAGGTCTTGCCAAATTGCCCAGGCTGGTCTCAAACCCATGGGCTCAGGCAATCCTCTCACCTCGGCCTCCCAAATTGCTGGGATTATAGGCGTGAGCCACCGCACCTGGCCTGGTATTTCTTAATATAGTATTATCCTCTTAATTTGCTTTACTTTCCAAAATATATTTCAGATCTGATCGATGAAAATTCTAAAATATTTTTATAATAGCAAAATTTGTTCATTTCCTCACTAACAAAGTTATTTGATAATAACTTAAGTTTAGGCTGGGCTTTGGGAGGCAAGTGGATTGCCTGATCCCACGGGTTCGAGACCCACCTGGGGGCAACTTGGTGAGACCTCGTCTCTACAATAAATCAAAAATTAGCTAGGTGTGGTAGCACACGCCTGTAGTTCCAGCTACTTGGAAGACTGAGGCAGAAGGATCGCCAGAGCCCAGCAAGTCAAAGCTGCGGTGTCCGGAAGCGTGCCACTGCAGTCTCTGCGACAGAGTGAAACTCCAACTCAAAAACAAAACAAAAAAAACCTTAAGTTTAAGTTATTAAATTATAACGCTAAACTTTTGCCCATCAGCCACCGTTTAACCATATTTTAATTATTACCTATACATTTATTTTCCAAATCAATGATTTAGACTAAATTTTAAGACTACAACTAATAGTATTTTAGTACTTATATAATAATTACTTACAATTCTTATAACAATTCAACATTAAGAAATAAGAGCACACCTTCATATTAATTCCACCTAAGATGCTTTTTGAACGGTCACTGGTTCTGAGGTTATTACAGTGATGAATTTCATTTCTTTCCAAAATGGCTATACTACCGGGATACAGTTCAACACCGGCACCCTGTAAATTAAAACAAGACTACTTACAAAACACATACTGTTCCCTCCAAGATTTTCTTTAGACTTGAAAACCGTAATTCTATAATAGCAATCTAAACACTAAGTTACATAAAAATACATGATAATACAAGCAACAATTTATTGTAGAAATAATGTTTTGACATGTTGAAAACTAAACATTTGTTAGAGAATCATTAGACCTAGAGGGAAGGTTGAGGTCATATAGTCCATCACCTGACTCTCTCACCCAGTGATTCTCCAGAATGAAATCCAAAACCTCATTAAGCAGTTGTTTCAATAGTTGTAGGCCATACATGGTGGCTCATGCCTGTAATCCCAGCACTTTGGGTGGCTGAGGAGAGAGGATTGCCTGAGCCCAGGGGTTCAAGACTAGCCTGGGCAACTTGGTGGGACTTCGTCTCTACAATAAATTAAAAAATTAGCCAGGTGTGGTGGTGCACACCTGTAATTCCAGTTGCTTGGAAGGCTGAGGCAGAAGGATCACCTGAACCCAGCAGGTCGAGGCTGCAGTGGCCGTGAGCATGCCACAGTACTCCAGCCTGGGTGACAGAGTGAGACTCTGACTGAAAAAAAAAAAATACTTATAAAAATTTACATCTACTGTAAATCCCTCATAATGCTACTAAAGTATATTTCCTCATTTTAGTGGAAATGAAGAAAAAGTCATTATAAAAGAAGGTGCTCTTGTTTTCTTTCTTCCGTTAATCATTTTTCTCATTTACTTCTTCAGTCTTTTAATGATTTTTGAGATTTTTATCTGAAGCCTCAAGTTTTTTATGTACCGATTATTTAGAAGCTGTCAGACTAATCACAACACCTAACAGTAATGTCTGATAGCTTATAAAGACTTCTTTTAAAATAAGCCATCAAGTTGGGCATGGTGGCTCATGCCTATAATCCCAGGACTTTGAGAGACAGAGGTGAGAAGACTACCTTAGTCCAGGGGTTAGAGACCAGTCTGGACTACTTGGCGAGACCCCGTCTCTACAATTAATCAAAAAATTAGTCGGGCATGGTGGCACACGCCTGTGGTTCCAGCTACTTGGAAGGCTGAGGCGGAAGGATCGCCTGAGCCCAGCAGGTCGAGGCTGCGGTGGCCATGAGCAGCGTACCACTGCACTCCAGCCTTGGTGACAGAGTGAGATTCCTACTCAAAAATAAATAAATACTTGCACACATACATAAGCCATCAAATAACTGATTTGAGATCTATTTTATAGCCACTGATTTCTAGATTTTTTAAAAATAAAATCACACTTAAAGCTAATAATTCCTTACTTTGGACTTAGGCAGTTCATTTTCCCTAAGTATACTAATATCACTCTCCTGTACTTGTCCTCATTTTGTTGATTTCTACCAGTTTCTAAGTTTAATTGTAATTTCATTCAAAGACAAAAAAATTGTTACCCTTTGTTTGTATATTAAGATCACTCAAAGTTATCCATAGTCATATAAAGTCATACTTTTTAAAGATTGAAATACCTGGGCACCAGTTATTTCACTGTCTGTAATTGTCAAAGCAGCCCCTGTAAGAACACACACTCCTGTTCCTTCACATTTTAATATACAATTTTCCAGAGTCATGTGACCAGACTCCACCACCACAATACCATCAACCGTCCCTTGTTGTATCAAAGATAGATGCATTAGTTTCACACTGTCAGCTTTGGACACCACAAAACTGTCATGAGAAGGTTCAGACGTAATAATAATTTCTTCTCTTTTTCCAACTCCTGATTTATAGGGATAAAAATACATAATTAAATCAGTAATCCCCCATTTTAAAGCTGTTTAGTCAATCAATAGAACTTGCTATTATGAAGTTTTTCCTTTTACATATGTGTGTGTATGTGTGTTTTAGAAATGGAGTCTCACTATATTGCCCAGGTTGGTCTCGAACTCCCCAGGCTCAAGCCATCCACCCACCTCAGACTCCCAAGTAAATGAGATTATAGCTGCATGCCACCACACCCAGTTTCACATATTTTTAACAAGTAATACAAGGTCTGACAATTAAGTTCGCGAAGCTGCCACCATGCACTTGTGTTGGCAGCACTGTACAAACTCAGGTTTTATAATCTTGGTATGTCAGTGTCTCACAGCTGTGTTCATGACGATATGTGGTGATGTGTTTCTGAGTGGTGTTCCTTATTGTTGTTGCATGTTTTTGTGTGCCATCACAAGAATGTCAGAGCTCGAATTAGAGTAAGGAACAAACATTAAATTTCTCTTTAAACTTGGCAACCGTGAAAGTGAAAACAAGGACATGTTAGTCCAAGTTTATGGGGATAATGCCATGAAGAAAACAGCAGGGTACAAATGGATTAAATGTTTTTCTGAGGGGAGAGAAAGTGTCACTGATGAAGAGAGATCAGGACGGCCAGCAATGGGCAGAACTTATGAAAACATTTCAAAAATTCATTGAATTGTGTGTCAAAATCTTCAGTTGACTGTAAGAAGTAAGGCAGAACAAATAAACATCGATAGAGAAACAGTGAGGAAAATCTTAACTGAAAATCTTGGCATGAGAAAGGTGTGTGCAAAAATGACCCCAAAGGAGCTCTTACATCATAACAATGCACCAGCTCACACAGCACTGTCTGTGAGGAGTTTTTAGCCAGTAAACAAATAACTCTATTGACATACCCTCCCTACTCACCTGATCTGGCCCCCATTACTTTTTTCTTTATTCAAAGATAAAGGAAATATTGAAAGGAAGACATTTTGATGACATTCAGAACATCAAGAGTAATATGACAACAACTTTGATGGCATTCCAGAAAAAGAGTTGCTTTGACAGGTGGATTGGGCACTGGCATTGGTACATAACTTCCCAAGGGGAGTACTTCGAAGGTGACCATAGTGATATTCAGCAATGAGGTATGTAGCACGTTTTCTAGGATGAGTTCGTGAACTTATTTATCATAACTCGTATATATAATTATTCAGTTGTTTACTAAGTAAATACTTTAACTATAATGTAATCATTTGCCCTTATTTTGATGTCATGATGAAAAATCTGGATTTATAAAAATCTAAATGTACCTGTGGTATTTATTCAACTATATATTTCCCTAAATCTTATAATCATCAGTCATGTACTGAATATCTAAGACACAAAAAAAACCTGACTTCAAAATCATAACTAATTACCATAACTTAAAAAGACTAGCAGAGGCCGGGCATAGTGGCTCACACCTATAATCCCAGCACTTTGGGAGGCCAAGGTAAGAGGATTGCCTGAGCCCACGGATTCAAGACCAGCCTGGGCCACTTGGCAAGACCTCATCTCTACAATAAATTAAAAAACTAGCCAGGCATGGTCACACGTGCCTGTAGTTCCAGTTACTTGGAAGGCTGAGGCAGAAAGATCACCTGAGCCCAGCAAGTAGAGGCTGCGGTGGCTGTGAGCATGCCACTACACTCCAGCCTGGGTGACAGAGTGAGACTCCAACTCAAAAAAAAATAAAAAACAGGCTGAGCACAGAAATTGATGCCTATAATCCCAGCACTTTGAGAGGCCAAGGTGAGAGGATGGCCCGAGCCCATGGATTCGAGACCAGCCTGGGCAACTTGGGGAGATGTCATCTCTACAATAAATTAAAAAAAAAAAAATTAGCTGGGTATGGTGTGCATGCCTGTAGTTCCAGCTACTTGGAAGGATCACCTGAGTCCAGCAGGTCGAGGCTGTGGTGGCTATGAGAGTGCCACTGCACTCCAGCCTGAGTGACAAAATGAGTCTCAACTCCAAAACAAAACAAAACAAAACAAACAAACAAACAAAGACTGGCAGAAACTCTTGAATTAACTTAGATTTATTAATTGGATTAATCATACTTGTAATTTGGCTCTAGAGTAGCAAAATGAATTATTTAAATTTAACATCACACTGGGCGAGGTTGCTCATGCCTATATAAACTCAAAAAAAAAAAAAAAAGACAGCCGGGCTCGGTGGCTCAGCCTGTAATCCCTCGCCTGGGGAGGCTGAGGTGAGTGGATTGCCTGAGCCCGCGGGTTCGAGACCCGCCTGGGCAAGCAAGACCTCATCTCTACAATAAATCAAAAAATTAGCCGGGCGTG
>CAUYQG010099458.1:0-18112 GCA_963574415.1 Tarsius wallacei
CCAGCACCACTTACTGAATAGGTTTTCCTCTCCCCAGTGGTAGGTAGTGGAGGCTTTGTCGAAGATGAGTTGGTTGAGAAATTGAGGTTTTGCTTCTGGAATCTCAATTCTATTCCATTGGTCTATATGCCTGTTCCTGTACTAATACCAAGCTGTTTTGATGATTGTAGCTTTATAGTAAAGTTTGAAGTCTGGTAGTGTGATACCACTTGCTTTATTTTTTTTGCTGAGGATTGTTCTGGCTATTCTTGGTTGCTTGTGTCTCCATATGAATTCCTGTGTTGTTTTTTCTAGGTCTGAGAAGAATGTTGCTGGTAATTTGATGGGTATTGCATTGAATCTGTAGATTGCCTTAGGTAGGACTATGCTGCATTATTTTGCACTTGTTTTTAATCTCACTTCCTTGATTAAGCACTATTACAGAGCACGTAACTATCTTTCCTCCCACAGTCTCTCACAGGGGACTAAAATTTATGTAATGTTCAAGGTTTGTAGATTGGAAAAAAAGATCTTGAAAAACCTTTTTTATTATATAGCTGTTTATGTTACATTGCAGAAGCAGTACAATACAATTACCCATAATTCCACCCACAAACAACGGTAACTGTTAGTATGTTATATCCTTCTAGAGATCACTGTGTATAACAGTGTAGGCAGATAGAGAGATATGGACCTAGATGTAAACCTAGATATAGACCTAGATTTGTTAGAAAAATGCACTGCTTGCTTTCCAGTCAACTCTGAAAAAAAACTGACTAGATTATGTATGGTTAAAATATAGGGAAATTTGTGTATAGGGAAAATATAACTTAGATCTTGTGATGGTTAATTTTAGATGTCAGCTTAACCAGATCAAAGGATACCCAGATAGCTACTAAAGCATTATTTCTAGGTGTGTCTGTGGGGATGTTTCTGGAAAAGGTTGGCATTTGAATCATGTCTGAGTAAGGAAGATTCATCTTTATCCAGTGTGGGCTGTACCCTCCAATCAGCTGGGGGTCAGGATAGAAAAAAAAGGGCAAGTTCTGTATCTCTCCTGGAGCTGGGGCACCCTCCTTCTCCTGCCCCTGTACATCAGTTTCTCCAACCTTTGGACACTGGGGCTTGCACCAGCAGCCACCCCTCTCCTCCTGCCTGGTTCTTAGGCCTCCCACCTTGGACTGAGAGTTACATCCTTGGCTTCCCTGGTTCTCAGTCCTTCAAACTTGGACTGAGCCACACTACTGGCTTCCCTGGTTCACCAGCTTGCAGATGGCCTATTGTGGGACTTTTCATCCTCTATAGTCATGGGAACCAATTCCCCTAATAAATCCTCTCTCCGTCCCCACCCCACCCCCCATCCATCTTGTACTGGTTCTGTTTCTCTGGAGAACTCCAACTAATACGGATATTTAACATTAGCATGCACTCTCTCAGTTCTTAGATTAAATTCCAAAAGATTGTTTTCCTTACCTAGAAGAAAGGAAAGGAATATTACCAATTCACTGGATGTAAGGCCTTGTCTGGATAAAAGGAAAATTAAATAAACATGAGTTGCTGGAGGATGTTATATAATTTCCTCTAGATATCTTAATAGAAACAGTAACAAAACATTGAATGATAATCATTAGGACCATGTAAATGTGGCTGTCTCCAAAGACAAGAGTAAACTGGCAAAACAATCATCCAGGTCGCCACATAAAACTCTGCTTCTATCTAGAAGATCATGTGGAAAGATTGACTGAATCATGAGCCCTATTCTAACACTGTCATTAACAAGCTCTGTGACCCCAAGTTTACCTGCCAGAGCCGCAACATCCTGAGTTTTAAAATAAGGATATCACTTCGCATCAACCTGGATGGACTTAGAGTCTATAATACTGAGTGATCTTTCACAGAAACAAAGAACTGAGTATCGTATGTTCTCACTCATAAGTGGACCTTGAACAACTATTGTAATACTATAAGAAAAGGATTGACAGTAGTGGGAAACTGCGGGGGGCAGGGGGCGGGGAGGCGGGATTGGTAGTAGTGGAAATCTGCCTGGAGAAGGGGGGTCACACCTCATCAACAAGGGTACCTGCACAATGAATATTTGCATACCTAACCCTGAATTGTACCCCACATTTTTAAAATAAAAATTTAAAGATGAAAAAATAAAATAAAGTAAAATAAGGATATCGTAGAAAAGATCATGGATAAGAGAATGTAGCACATTGGCTGTGGTCATGAGTCCTTACTTCTGGATGAGCAGAAGAGACTGTCTTCTTGATGATTTCTATCCTTCCTTTCTTCCTTGTAAGACATTATAAATAGAAACTCCTCTTTAAAAAAAAGCCTTTTGGGGAGTCAGTATAACTTGAGAGTTATCAGTTTCTTGGAGACTGGCAAAGAGTTTCTGACAAAATAAAGACACATATCCCCAGCCCACATCCTCATGCTCATGCAAAGATTTGTTATCATTGTATGACATTTCCTGGATTTGGCTGGACCAGAAAATACAACACAGAGTGAGAACAAAAAATATCAGGGCTTTTGGAACTCAGACAGGAGAAAAAATGATGCAAACTATTGGGAAAAAGTGGAGAGAAACAAACCTAAGCAGGGTCTGCCCTGTACTGTCTCTGTATGATGAGATATCATCCCTGGAGAGGAGTATTCGTAGCACAGAGTAGCCACCCCAATCCTGAGAGAGCCCGTCACCTCACACATGAAGGAAAGCACACTCTTTTATAACTGTTGCTTTCTTTGGAAGGCTTTTGTCAACTTTATAACATATTTATTTATGTGTAGCTTTAACTTTTTATTTATATTTGTTTATTTATTTTGAGTCTGGGTCTCAGTCTGTCACCTAGGCTGGAGTGCAGTGGCACAATCACGGCTCACCACAGCCTCTACCTTCTGGGCTCAGGTGATCCTTCCACCTCAGCCTCCCAAGTGGCTGGGACTAAAGGCATGCACCACCACTCCCAGCTTATTTTCATTTTTTGTAGAAATGTGGTCTCACTATGTTGCCCAGGTTGGTCTCCAATTCCTGGGCTCAAGCAATCCTCCCACCTTTGCCTCCCAAAGTGCTGGGATTACAGGCATAGAGCCACTGCACCCAACCTGTAGTTTTAATTTTTATACATTTTGGGGTATAATAGAGAAATTAGAGAAAAGAAAGTTGGTAAGGCAGGGAGCAAAGTGTACCCAGTCACATTCTCTCAAACTAAGCATCCATTTTCTGAACTGTAAAATGTAAATAGCAATTCTCAGTGAGGTGTCATGGTACTCAAATGACATAATAGGTCTGAAAGGGCTTGCTAAGCTAGACAACATTATATTATCTTAAGGTAATGTTATTTAAAAAGATGAGAATCTCTTTTGTACATTGAACATTCGTGGTGTCTAAGATTTCCTCCCAAAGCTCCTGTACATCCCAACTGTGTTGTACTTTGTATATTTTACCACCAATCCAGACCTCTTCTCTGAGCTTCAGAGTGTTCATTCAGTTGCCTACCTGACATGTCCACTGGAATACCCAACAGTCACCTCAAGCCCTACAAGTTCAAAAGTAAACTCATCTTCTAATCTGGTGTTCATTCAGCATCTCTTAGCTCAGGTGATGGGACCGCCTTTTATCAAACTATGCAAGCCAGAAACTGTGGAGCTTCCTAATCACCATAAGCTAAACTCAAAGACCTAATGAAAAAAATAGTTTTTGACTTTGCAGATTTAATAAATCAAATAGTCTGTTCCACAAAGTGGTCTTAAATGTTCAAAAAACAAAAAACTTCACATTGGCGGGGCACGGTGGCTCATGCCTATAATCCCAGCACTTTGGGAGGCCAAAGTAGGAGGATTTCTTGACCCCAGGAGTCGAGACCAGCCTGAGTGACATAGCAAAACCTCGTCTCTACAAAAAAAAAATTAAAAATTAGCAGGCATGGTGGCACACGCCTGTAGTCGCAGCTACTCAGGAGGCTGAGTAGGAAGGATGGCCTGAACCCAAGAGGTTGAGATCATGGAGAGCTGTGATCATGCCACTGCCCTCCAGCCTGGGTGACAGAGACCCTGACTTAAAAAAATAAAGACAAACACCTTCATATTGACTTGAAGGACTTGTGACTCTTAATGTAACTATTGGTGATCCACCATAGCACCCCAGATTTCTTGGCATGTGTATTCTATTAGGGCCTCCCTTTATGTGCTTCTGGTGCTTGAGTCAAGACTGAGGTGAGGGAAAGAATTTAGAAACTGGTTATAAACACTGTTTAAGCGATGCCAGCCAAATCCCTGGCTGAATTAAAGGCTGGATCTGAAATGGATCCTCTGGAGTTCATTCATTTCCCTACGTCTGTGTTTCCCTCCCTTTCCTCGTAAAAACAGCACCTTGTCACGTCCGAATGAAGAGGGATGAAAGTCTTTAACCATCAGTCAGGTCAGAGAGGTGAGGTTGGGGTGTGGACAGCAGACCCACAGAGCTGAGGGGGACACAGACTAGGACCCCAGGAGGGGGAAAGTCAGTGGTACCACCTGTTGCCATGACAAGATTTCAGCATGCTGCCCAATGACATGCTGGGAGCAAAGGGTGAGGCTAGACTAAGGAGCGGAGTATTAAGAAGGGAGGAAGAGCACCCCAAACATCTCAGGGAGGCCACCTGGGTCCCACAAGAGAGTACCTGAGAGCAGAGCTGAAAAGCCAGAGGGAAGGCCAACAGCCAGTTCCTGTAGAGGCCGCCATGGACTGTTTCAGGATTCCACAGGCTTGTGGCTAGAAGCTCCCGACATCATGTCAGACTGGGCCTAAGACAGTGAGAGCTGAATCAGGGAGCAAAGCTGGAGGCAGCCTCCTTTCTATTTTCCACCAATCGTTTTCCCAAAAAAATGTAAAGCACTGGCTCATTGCCAAGAAAATTAAGTCTTAATTGTAAGCGCAATACATAACAGATAAAGGAATGCTGCTCCAGTTAAGGAGAGATAGGAGGGGTCCCTTGAGTCTCCTTTTATTTAGCCTTTATCCACTGGGGATTGTGGGGAGGACACTCAATCTTCTCTTCAATCCTTACCCCATCCCTGACTAAGGAAAGAGAGAACTGAGTTAGCACACTCTTGTCTCTGATCATTTGCCCTCCATCTCAGCCAAGAAAAAAGCAAATATGAATGCTAAGTCTTATCAAAGATCTTGGCAATGTTGGCCATGCCTGGAGCCAAACCTGAAAATAAAAAATTGCCATGATAGTTATCAGGTTTGAAAGTAGATAAGGAAGAAAAATAGATTGCTTACATTTTCCCTGGCATAAAATCAGGGTGTAGAATTATGCAATGGCAGCTGTCATGTGAACAAGTATGGCCTCAGGCTTTGACTGCACATAATGTTCCATTGAGGCAGAATGTTCTGGGTTGTCGTGGATCTGAACTGTGCTACAGTGAGCTGGTGTTACAGGAAGTTTCCATGACAACTGGAAAGCAAACACACTGAGTGTTCGTGTCCAACAAGCACACTAAGTGCTGGGCTAAGGATCCTCCAAGTAAGGTGAATAATGGCAATAGAAATATAAGTGAAAGTACAGGGGAAAGCCACTCATTCTTTATTACTGGAAATACAAATTGGCCCAACTTTCTTTTGGAGAAATTTGGCAATATGGTCATCATTTTAAGTGTGCAAACTCATCAGCACAGTAATTCTACTTCTAGGAATGTATAGGGTAAAAATACTCAACAAGTGTACACACATAGAGATTTATTAGGGTTTCTTTGCAGCATGTTTTTTAATAGCAAGAAGAAAAAATAAAAATGTTAAAATAACCATTGGTGGAAAGCATGTCAAATCAAGTATGATCTGTACTCAGGCTGGAACACAACACAGCTTTCCAAAAGTCATATCTAGATGTGGAAATAATTATCGATGAAATAGGCAAAAGAGAGGGTCAGTCAGTGTGTATGTGTAATTCCATTTGTGTATACAAAGCTCAAAACTATATGCATCTCTGTAATCTGTACTGATGACTGCAGCCGTGGTTAGGAAATACTGTAGGAAAAGACTGATAAACACCAACATTTAACAGTGTTTCCCCTTTGAGAACAGGTATGCTGGAAGAACTTAGGGAACCTTCCTTTTTAACTTCATAGTCTTGAATGTCATTTGCGATGTTTTCAACAAGAAAACAATAAAATGAGTGTGAAAAACCCCAGGACATAGCATTGTCAGATTTGCAGCCAGGTTGGACTGTCTCTACTGTCCACATTCTCTGCTCCATGCCACAAGCAAACACACCTTACTGTCTACAAAATTTATCATCCAACTACCACTCTATCTGGGGTTCCTCCCACAGCCCCCACCCTTGTGGCAGCAGTCTGTGGCCAAAACCTTATTCTCTGTTTTGTCCCCCTCAGAACCATGACCTGCCATTAGAATGGAGAAGGAGACTTGTCGTTTGAGTCCCTGGACACTCATGACCGCGAATGTGTCCTTTATTAAACAAAAATGAAGTCCTTTGCTGGAAAGATAAACATAAGCATACGTGAAGCAAACATCAGAGCAGGGCAGGTGTGCAGAACACACCTCTCAATCAGACAAACTCCAGGCCTGGCTGATGGCGCCATCCTTCCTATCACTTGAGCTCCTGGCCTTGTTGCTTTTGTTAGGTTGAGAAGGGGACCTGGGTTCTTTCAGGAGGGTGTGGAAACCCTCCAAGGGCAAAACTGGGCAGGGTTCAGATTAGAAGATTTCGCTGCTGCTTGTGTCCTGAGCGCCTGGGATTTCAAAGATTCTTACCCTCCAACTGTTTCCTGCTAAACTTCCCTTTCTAAGGGAGCAGGGCCCTGGCAGAAAAGGCCTCTGGCTTTCCTGGCCTCCTGCTTTCTCACTCTCTCACAGCCAAACCTATGCTGGTCGCATGTCCTGCTGCCAGAATGTCTTCTTGTGCATGTTGCTGACCAATCCGAGAAGACTTTTCTATTTTGCTGTGTAGTGCTGTTTTTACTCTTTCTTTCTGTTTGGGAAATATCTATTCTTGATCCCTCTCTTTTCACACTTCATACACCTTCATATCACCATGTTTCCGGCAGATACCACCAGATTAACAGTGACAAGAATGTATCCCTCTGGCTCTGACCTCCACCCACCCCTAAGAGACTTTCATCCTCTCCTATTTCTCCTGCCCCAATTGTCTCCATCACTTTCTTTCCTTCTGGGAGAGCCTGGTCTTCCTCACAATTCTCAAGGCAGCATCACCATCACCAACTGCTTTCCTCTATATTCAGCAAGGAAGGAGGCAGAACCATTACAAGGCACTTGGTTTTCGGGACAGGCTGGGCGGGGCCTTTGAATGCTGGCCTGCTGTGCCTGAAGGTCTGACCCACCCAACTCCCCCTTACCCCTGCTTCTGGCCTTCATCATCTCACCATTATAAAAGCAATACTTGTTTATGTAGAACCTTTGTCTCCTAGCCTTCAGGACGATACTGTGAGGAGTCCCCAGAGGCAACACATCTAAGATTTGGATGTATATATAGGATCTTTGCATTTAGGCTTCTTTCTGAAAGTTAAGGCTGTGTTTACCTCTTCAAACAAGTGTTTGCCATCCCAGCTATCTTAGTTATCTCAAGTTGCTATAACAAAATACTGCAGTCTGAGTGGCTCCAACTATAGATATGTGTTTCTCATAGTTCTAGAGACTGGGAAGTCCAAGATCAAAGCCAAAGTTTGGGTTCCCGGTGAAGGCTCTCTTCTGGCTTGCAGGGGCTGCCTTCTTGTTGTGGGTCCTCACATTATGGCAAGAGAGTAGGCTTTGGTCTCTTCGTCTTCCTATAAGAACACTAATCCCATCATGGGGACAGCACCATCACAGACTCATTTAAACCTAATCACCCTAGAACCCACCACCAAATACCACCATATTTAAGGTCAGGGCTTCCACATGTGAACTATATTGGAACCAGAAGCATTCAGTCCTTAGCACTGGCCCAAGCAACTGTCAGTTTAAAGGCCTTTGTTTCCCTTTCTTGTGCGAAGCAAATCAAGCCGATGGCTCTGTGTTTGGTTGCTTGCAGTTCACAGGATAGACAACTCTTTGCAGTTTGTTTCCCTAACTCAGAAAAACTAGATGAGTGAGGAAAACTCAAAAACATATCTCCAAAACAGCCCTGATTGACATGGTAATTGTGCTTGCCCCCCAATCCCCTCCTCCCCCACATACAGACACTCCACCACTTCCCAGGTTCCAGGAGGCGAGTTTGGGGCAGCAGATAAAGGCCACACTTTGGAGGCAATGGTGGATCAACCCCGAGTCAAGGTGTTTCAGGAGATTTCTGGTGATAAGCCTCTACCAAGGTCTGGTCCATTCTGGTTATGTCCCACATAAGTTTGTTCACAGTACCTTGTCCCATCCCACATTCCTTCTCTTACTTAAGTGCTTAAGCTTCTTGAATGGTTCTGTTTGGGGGTATCCATTTCAAAAGAAAAGTAATTATAAGTAAATACAGTGAGAGTCCCAAACTTCACCTGTACATAGACCACTTATGTACCTAATCCTTACCTTCTCCCCGCATTCTGACATCACCTTACCTGGCTCTTTCTTGGTTTCCAAAGCACTTGTCTTCTGAGATATGGCAAACCGCCTTTATTCATTATGTTTATTATTTATCATTTATTCTTCCTATAAAATGCAAACTTCAAAAGGGCAGGAATCTTGGTCGATTTTGCTTACTGATGCAGTCCATGTGCCTGTAAGAGGTCTGACATGTAGTAGGGGTACAAAAATTATTTGTTGAATTTAGTTGAAGTTGCAACTGGGACAGGATTCAAGGTTCTCTTCTCTAATCCCTGAATGCTTTGATTTTCAAAGCGTGTCTTGCTTATGGGTCAGGCCCACTTGTGCCTGCTTGTTGGCACTTGCCTTGGAGGCCGGCCATGCTCCCTCTTGCCGGCCGCCATGACACTAATTCATTGTTTATATACAGCTCTTCTTAGGCACGAAGACAGTCTTCTGCCCACGGGTTTACAGCCGAGCTCACGAAGCCCAGCTCACATGTAAAACCCTAGGCTTGGCAGCTAGCAGCTGGCAGCTGGCATCCAGACAAGGAAAACAGTCCCCAGCTCTTTCTGCCATTTCCAAGCACTCCTGGGCATGCCACAAAATGACTCTGAACTTTTCTGGGCACGTGCTTTTTCCCTGGACATGACTTGGAAGGGAAAGAGCAAGCCACAATCTATTGCTCGCTGCCAGTGCTTTGCACAAGAGCAAATGCTCAGCCATGCCCATGTTCAGGGCAGTCTTGCCCCAGGAAGAGGCACAAAGACTGGGCCGGATGCCAGTAGGTCCCAAAGAAGATCTGAGATCTGTGCTCTCCGCCAGACAAAAAGGAAGAGCACAGCAGATTATCACTGAGAACAGAGAGCTGAAGACCAGATGGGGGAGGGGAGCCACTCCTGAGTTCTATGAGCCACTCTAGTAAATGAATCCAACCTAAGGAAGAGATCAAGGGAGCCCTGATTTATAGCTGGTCGGTCAGAAGTCTAAGTCATGACCTTGGACTTGTGATTGGTGTCAGAAAAAGAGAGCAGTCTTGTGGGATCAAGTCCTTAACCTGGGGTATGGCAAGATGGTGGCAAACTGGAATGTGGGGCCCTCTCCTTCACGACCCTGTCTCTTGATTGCTCCATATCTTCTCTCACCCTTTCCCCAAGTGGCAAGGCTACTGCTCCTGCCCTGCTTGAGAATAGCTCAGTCACCAAAGGGTCTTTGAGGGTTCTTGCCTAACTCTTCTTCACACAGCTCAACTGGATTTTTGCTGAAGAAAATTACCTTCCATGATGCAGTGTCCTCCCTACTCTGGCCACCATCTTTAGTCATTCAGCTTTGGCACATCTTTATCCTCCGGGCACCTAATATAGTTCCTTGCATTGAGTCGGTACCAATAGACAGTCACTGAATAAAGAAGTCCAATGAGTAAGTGAATTTGCTTCCTCCTGCTAGACAGGGGATAAAGTTTATTTCCATGATTATCATAGTTTAAGCATCAGCTTACCCAGATAATCACCCAGTTGATCAGTCTTCCTTTCTCTCCACAGTGGATATTTTAGGCAACGTGGGCTGTCATACAAAAGCAGGGAAGAGACAGCATGAAGAAGGGTTGGCTGTTGAACATTGGGTACTCTGGAACTGATGCTCCAAGTTGGATCTTCCAGGTCTGCCAAGGTGGGACCAGGACTCGGCAGGTACAAGATAGAAGAGGGCTGGTGATTCTGCTTTGGTTGGTTCAGCATCAGAGCTGGGAGGTGCTACTGAAGTCCCCACTAGCTGTGCTCATGGATCAGCAGGGCACAGAATAGTGAAAATATTTGAGTATGTGAATGGTTTTCAGGTTAATTTCTGGAAGACAATGTGGTAAGATGGAAATAGCTCTGGTTGTGTGGTCAAATCAACGTGGATTCCTACCCTTGCTCCACTATTTACCAGCTGGATGACTTAGGGTAAGTTACTTCACTTTGTTTACTCATTTGCAAAAAGGGAGAAAATTAATTGCTTGCAGGAATAATGTGGATATGAAAAAGAAAAAAGTGTGTGTGTGTGTGTGTGTGTGTGTGTGTTCTCACAGTACCCAAAACACTGAAAGCACTACATTGCTAGTATAAAACAAATTTAAGTTCTTTTATTCATTCAGTCAATACTTGTTTTTAGGCACTTCTTATATGCTAATCAGGGGAAATTTTATTTACATATTGTTTTAAAATGTCTTATAATAAAAAACATGCACTTTGAAAAAGTTTCTGGAAGTAACGGAAGAATTTAATAAAATTTCGATATTGTGAAATACACACTTGGTCTTTCATGTCTGGCAGTACCAGAGGTTTGGAAGTTTCAGTTCCACCAATTAAATCTCCAGGGAGGGGAAAAGGGCTGAAAGTTGAGTTGATCACCAAGGACCAATGATATTATCAATTGTGCTTACATAATAAAACCTCAAAAAAAACTCCAAAAGGACTGGGATCAGCGAGCCATCAGATAGCAGGAATCAAGAGGTGCCCAGAGGCTGACTCACCCAAGAGAGTATGGAAACTCCACGCCCCTTCCCACATGCACTGCCTTCCACATCTCTTCCATCTGGCTGCTCATCTGTACCCTTGGAATATCCTTTACAATAAATGGGTAACTGTAAGTAAAGTGTTTCCCTGAGTTCCGTGAGCCACTCTAGCAAATTAATCCAACCCGAGGAAAGAGTCAAGGGAACCCTGATTTACAGCAGGTCGGTCGGAAGTTTAAGTCACAACCTGGGTCTTGCTATTGGTGTCAGAAACAGGGAGCAGTCTTGTGGGATTGAGTCCTTAACCTGGAGCATCTGACACCATCTCCAGGTAGATAGTTTCAGAATTGAGTTAGGAGACAATTAGCTGGTGTCTGCTGGAGCATGGCTTGGTGTGTGAGGGATGTCAGAAGAGTTGTGTTGAGTAAGTAGTGTCTGAGAATAGGAAAAACACTGTTGAGGCACTTTTTGGTCATTATTAGCCTATCATTATTGAAAATAAGTCAGTATGCAAATTTCCTTGAACCATCTCTCAGCTTGGTACTATTAACGAGCAGCTAACTATTCACTCTGAGTAAAGTAACTGGGAAACCACTGCCTTCTGAGTAGAGAGGATATGATTTAGAAAAATTCATCTTCTTAATAAAAGGATACCTGCATAGTTTATCTCTTATTTACACCCATTACAAGGAAAAGAGACTGTACAAAAAAGTGGAGAGGGTACTCATAGCTTTAGGTCAGGTGTACCAAACTTTTAAAAATTAATGTAATTCATGCCCAGAAATCTATTCTCATGATGTTTTTACTGGTAAAAACGGTGAGTCAAGAGGTTCCTCACTCGGTGTTAGTATTGGATGTAGCTCCAATGTGAATTAAATTCATGTAGAGTCTTCTCTATTTTAAATTATTTTATCTTTGTCTATCATTCTTTATGATGACCTAATGTGGCTAAATTAAAATCACATGGTTCAGGATTATATAAATAATTATATTTAGCTTCAATTACAGTTACTAATTGATCCAAATCTGTTAACCTGATACCTGGTAAGAGTCAGTTTCAAATGGTGGCAACCCAGTGGGGTTCCAACTGGTTCATTTGTGCTAGCAAAAAAATTTTAAGAAAATTCTGGCTAATGATTCGTGGTTTGTGGGCTATATGTTGGATTCCTAGATTATTGGTGATTCCAACTGCTCTAAGAAACTAAGATGTCCCTACAAATACCTCTGATAGTTAACTAAGAGGGCTAAGAAAACAAAACCTCCCTACAAATACCTGCAATAGTTTAACTAAGAGGGCTAAGAAACCAAGACTTCCCTACAAATACTTAGTTTAACCAGAGTTGACAAGTAATAGGCACAAATATTGCCTTCTTGATTCTTTGCCTGGTGCACATCACCAGTTGATCACTGTACTCTCTGCTGAACCTAAACTCAGCTCCAGAATATTTTCCTAGACAGACATCACTCATTGTTATTTATTGCTGTGTGGTGAATTACCACAGACTTGTTGGCTCAAAACAGCACACAGTTACTGTCTCACTGTGGGCCAGGAATCTAGACATGGTTTGGCTGGATTCTCTGCCCCAAAATCTCTCACAAATGTATACTCCAGGATCAGCTAGGGCTGGGGTCTCACTGAAGGCTCAGCTCGGGAAGGATTAACCTCCACCTCATGTGGTCATTGACAGAATTCAGTTCTTCACGAGCTGTCAGGCCGAGGGCCTTCGTTTCTTGCTGGTTGTTGGCTAGAGGTTTCTTCCCATGGTTCTTCCCATGAAACTAGCCCAGTTTACCCATGGAACTTATATTCTTGGATTTTAAAAAAAGTAGAAATTGACCCTCCTGGTCTAAAAACTTGAAGCTTACATTTGTCTTATCTGAGTTCCATTTTTAGGAGACCGACTCTCAAGCAAGGGACTGAAACTCACCGGAATCCTGCATCCAGACAATAAGAAGCCAGGCCTCCCATGCCTCATAGTTGTTTTCTTACCTCTTCCTACTTGCTGTTTCATTTTTCTTCCCCCACTATATAAACCTCCAATTTTAACTTTCCAGGGAGATGGATTTGAGACTGAATCTCTCATTCTCCTCAGATGATACTATATCATCCAAATAAAAAGTCTTCTTACCTGGCAATACGCATTATCTCAGTGATTGGCTGCCAGTGCAGCAAGCAATGGGACCCAATCAAATCCCTGGCATTAGTTCTTCAAAGCCAGCAAGGAAGAGTCTTCTAGCAAGACAAGCATTATTATGTTAGGTAATCAGGTACATCCTGTCACCTTTGCCACATTCTATTGGTTAGAAGCAAGTCAAATGTCCTTCCCGCACTCAAAGGAAGGGAATTACACAAGAGTGTAAGATCATGAGATCATGAGTGTTACCTCAGACTCTCGTCACCATACCAGTATTTCAGAGTTAGCAGGAGAGAGATGACATATTTTTGCCTTTCTTGGTTCAGACAGTCAGATTGCCTGTGATAGATAGTTTCCGATAGCTGAATGAAACAGCTTAAATGCATTTGAAGGCCCTGTTAAGCCACTCTTGGAAAAATATGACTCTAAGGATTTTTGTTTGTTACAAAGAAACATTATAATCAAATTCTAAGGATGTTTCCCAGAAAATATTAGGAAGGACTCCCATAATCAGAAATATGGCAGACAAGTTGTCCAGTACAGAACATCTAAAAATATAGGATAAAAACACAAGAAAATATCTTTGCAAGGGCATGGCTAAGCCTGTTTAAAAAAAAAACTAAAAGAAATCCTCAGAAATCTAAATCAATGAGAATACATAAATCTAAGAGTCAAGAGAGCACTGAAGCACCTGTATGAGGTATCCGCTAATCTCTCATGTTCTGAAATTTAGGTTTTAATGGACTGAAGATGTGGGAGGGCAGTGGGGAAAGGGGAAAGACATAGGAGAAAAGCATTTTGAATGAAGCCTAATGCCTACCACCCAATAAAGCCAGAGCATAGAAAAGACCAGATGCTCAGAGATTAATGGGGGGAGGGGGGGCAGAGACGACTTTCATAGGGAGATGATGGAAATTATTACTTGTTTCGGCCTTGAGTATTAGTAGAAAAGAAAATAAAGACTTGCTAACCACCATGAGCATCCCTCATGAAGATTTGGGGTAAGAATTTGCACTGGCACTTCTAAAAAGGCTCAAGCTGAAAATTTAGGTCTTTGGGTATGGTTCCTCCAGGCCTTTGGTTGAAACAGGTCAAGTCTTCTCAGAAGGAATGTATTTTAAATCCATGCTTTAATTCATTCCCACAGATAAAGTTTTAATGAATTTAAACACTCAAAACCACTACACCAAAATCACAAAACACATGAGGAAGCAAGCCAGTGTGAGCTAGAGTCCAGAGAAACAAACCAAAAAACAGATGCAGAAATGAAAAAAGTAGAGTAGAGATACAGAAAGTATAAGATATGGAATAGGAAATAAATCCATTTTAAATGTTTAAAGATGACAAAGAAGAGTTAAAAATACTAAGAAACAAATGATTATAATGTTTAATTAGGCAAAATTTTAAAAATGCAGCTGCTAGAAACACAAAGAACATAGCTGATATTAGAAAATCTGGTGGGTAATTTGAACAGCATATTGGACATATGCTAAGGTAGAGAGTATGACAGGAGTTCTCACATTTTTCTGGAGAAGAAAAAAAGTATTGATTAACTGTATATTTTATTGAATTAATATGCATATTAAAATTTCTAAGGCAAACAATAAAAATTAGAAATAACATACATAGGCCAGGTATGGTGACTAACATCTGTAATCCCTTGGGATGTCAAGGCAGGAGGATTGTTTGAGCCCAGGAGTTCAAAACCAACCTAGGCAACATAGCAAGACCTTGTCTCTACAAAAAAATTTTTAAAAATTAACTGGGCATGGTGGTGTACACCTGAAGTTCCAGCTATGCAGGAGGCTGAGGCAGAAGGATCACTTGAACTCAGGAAGTCGAGAATGCGGTGAGCCTTGATCTTGCCACTGCACTTCCAATTCGGGCAAGAGAGTGAAAGCCCAACCAAAGGAAGGATGGAAGGAAGGAAAGAAGGAATGAAGGAAGGAAGGAAAGAAAGAAAGAAGGAAAAAAGAGGGAGGGAAGGAGGAAGGAAGGGAGGGAAGAAAATATATAACTAAGATGGAAAAATCTTAGCATGGACTATAGCCTTAAACAACCTAAAATAGTGTAGTCCTCCCTTATCCATGGTTTTATTTTTCTGCAGTTTCAGTTGCCCACATGGTTGAAAAATATTAAATGAAACATTATAGAAATTAGCAATTCGTAAATTTTAAACTGTGTGCTGTTCTGAGTAGCATGATGAAATCTCATGCTGCCCTGCCCCATCTCACCCAGGATGTGAATCACCCCTTTGTCCAGAGCGCCCATGTTGTAGATGCTACCTGCCCCTTAGTCACTTATAGCCATCTTGGTTACCAGGGCAAAAAAACACAATACGTGTAGGATTCGGCACTCCGTGGTTTCAGGCTTCAGCTGTGGGTCTTGGAACATATCTCCCACAGTTAAAGGGGATAGCAGGCAATAAACAAAAAAAATGATATGTATAAAATAAGATGGTAGAAATGAATTCAAATGCATCATTAAACTCAATGTAAATAGACTAACCTCCTAAGCTTAGATAAAAAAGATGGCCAAACTGGGGGTAAAATCTAGTTCTGTAAAAACATACAAAATTAAAATAGAATAAAATTTAAAATTTAAGAATGGAAAATTATATATTACATGAGTAGTAACAAAATGTAGTGTAGTTATATTTATAGCATGCAAAATAGATTTTAATGCAAAAATCATTACTAGAGACAAAGAGGGCCAATGTATATGAATAAATGTTCAATTTGTCAGGAAAATAGAACAGTTCTAAACTTGTGCATTCCTAATCAGATAAACTCAGAATATGTAAATTAAAAATCGATAGAACTATACAGAAAAATGTGCAAGTTTACCATTATAGTGAAAAATTTTACTGTATCTTTCTCAATAATGTATAGACCAAAATGCTGAAAATTTAAGCTATATCATTAAAAGTTTGATCCAATGGACAAAGCTAGAACAGAGTACCTGATAATTACATTTTTTTTCCACTGCACATGGAACACTGCGGCAAAAACAGGCAGTTGATTCCCAATCACCATTCTCTCTCTCTGAGTTTTTGCCCAGGTACATGGTCATTCCAAATAAGGAATTACATCTCCCAGCCTCTTTGGAAGCTGAGTGTGGTCACCTGACTACATTTTGGCCAGTAGGACACATGCAGAAATGACGTCTGCCTGGAAGGGAGGGGTTGTGCTCTTCCCCTTCTTTTCACCTTCCTCCTGTCTGGAACACAGTCGGGATAATGAGTGTGCGCAAAAATGTAAAAACAAGAATGTTCACAGCAGCATGATTTATGATAGCTTAACATTGATAGCACCCCAAATGACCATCAACAGGGAAGGAATAAATAGATTTGGAAAATCCGGACAATGGAAAACTGTGTTAAATGAGTACAAATAAGTGGACAGCAGCTACACTTGTCCACATAGTGTAGAATAAGGCAAGCAGGACACAAAGAAATAGGTATGATTCCAGTTATATAAATAAAAGCCTAAAAAATATATTTTAGGGGATGCATACAAATGTCATTTAAAAAAAGAAAGAAAAGCAAGAGAATGATAAATTCAAAAGGGAGCAGAGTGGATATGTCTTCATGGGAAAGAGGAGACAGACAATTAAATAAGGGGGCAGTGGGGGCTTTAGACCTATTGGCAAGGTTTTATCCTGGGTGGTCACACAGGTTATCAATCTTGATTATCAGCTTTAAAATTATATTTATACATATATATTCTCTACGGTATGTATAATGTATCTCACAATAAAAGAGTACTTAGAAAAAATGGTTAGTAGAAAAACTACCAGATGTTATCTAAACATTTATATCTTTTTTTTTTTTTGAGTTGGAGTCTCACTCTGTGGCCCAGGATGGAGTGCAGTGGCCACTCCTGGCCACCGCAGCCTCAACCTGCCGGGCTCCGGCAATCCTTCCGACTCAGCCTTCCAAGTAACTGGAACTACAGGCGCGCACTACCATGCCCGGCTAGTTTTTGATTTATTGTAAAGATGAGGTCTCACCAAGTTGCCCAAGCAGGTCTCGAACCCGCGGGCTCAGGCAATCCATTCACCTCAGCCTCCCAAGGCGCAGGATTACAGGCTGAGCCACCAAGTCCAGCTAACATTTATATCTTTAAAAGTCTATAACAATTATGGTTCATCAATTGTTTAACGTTTAGTTGATTTAGTAAGCACTTGTTTTCACATAAAATTAAAATGGAGAAAATATTGTTATGCGTTGATTCTTTGATAAGCCTTGTTTGTAGCAAGCAGAGGGGAGCAAGGAAGAATTAGCGGCAGTGTACTCTAATTGCAGGATAAATACCCTGAGTAATTAATTCCTTGAGTGCAACTTTTGTGACCAGTCATTCTAGAGTTATAGCAAAGATTACCTTCTTCCATTAATCTTTGGTTAGAAAGAGTAAAAAGTCACAAAAGCTAATGATCTGTGCTTAACCCCATCTCTGCCCATTCTTACCTGCTTTGGAGATGTTAATTAAGCCTCCTATATTAGCTCCCCTGAGTTGCTCCCACGTGAAGCTTTCTGTTCCTTCTTAAATCCAGTTTTTAAAAAAACGTTTGTTTTTCACTTAGGGAATCACCCCTCACAAGGCAATCTCAGGCCTAGCCTTTCTTTTAAAAGTCAAAATTAAATCCTATAAAAGATGCACACTTCTGTTCTTCTATTCTTAACACTACCAGAAGTTCCTTCACTCTAATGATCCAGAAGCCATGATCCATAAAACTTCATATGTAAATCACCAATTTCTTTTTTTTTTTATTTTTATTATGGGATTATGGGGTACAGTTAGGGGTTAGGCATACAAAATTGCTTCGTTCAGGCACCCTTGATGACAGGAGGTGTCTCCCCATCCCCAGAAAGATATCTATCACCTATATGGATTTTTCTCAAAGCTGAGCCTTTAAATAAGTTCAAAACATGTTCTTAGAAGAGAGACTTCAAAGGGAGATCAGCTAAACTGTCTTAAAAAATGGCTT
>CAUYQG010099460.1:0-13161 GCA_963574415.1 Tarsius wallacei
TCACAGTGGCCAAATTTTTTTATTTTATTTTATTTTTTATTTTTATTGTAGAGATGAGGTCTCGCCAAGTTGCCCAGGCGGGTCTCGAACCCGCGAGCTCAGGCAATCCACTCACCTCAGCCTCCCAAAGGCGCGGGATTACAGGCTGAGCCACCGAGCCTGGCTTCAAGTATTTTTTAAGGAATAATGACAATCATAAGCCAAGAGCTACTCGGTACATTTATTTTGTCTGACTTCATTAAAGAATAATTTACATATAATAAAATGTACCCATTTTAAATACATAGCAGAGTCTGGACAAATGTAAATATCACCACAATCAAAATGCAAAGCAAATCTATCTTCCCAAAATGCTCCCCGTGTTCCCTTGCAGTTGCCATACCCTCACCAGCTAGCCCCTGGCAACTTCTTTCTGTCACTATAGACTAAATTAGCTTTTCTAGGATCTCATACAGTATGTATGCTTTTGTGCCTGGCTTCTTTTGCTCAGTGTAATGTTCTTGAGATTCATCTATATTATTGGGTTCATTCATTTGTAACTCTGAGGCATAGTCCATCATATGAATAAACCACAGTTTGTTTATCCATTCTCTTCTGATGGACATTTGGATGTTTCCTGTCTTTGGGTAATATGAATAAAGCTGCTATAAGCATTCCTGTGCAGATCTTTATGTGGACATATGTCTTTATTTCTCTTGGGTAAATACCTAGGAGTACAATTGCTAGGTAGAATGTTAAGTGTATGTTTAACTTGATAAAAAATTGCTCAGCACATTTTGGATTTTCAGTTTAGATAGACTATATAGCACTGATGAAATGGACAAACCCTAGTATCCTTCCTCTAAGTTTCCCATGCTTTCCTCCAGGTTCCGAATGAAAAGCTTAAACAAATATTTCCTGTGCCATTGAGTTAGAACTTCCAGCAGGATTTTGGGAAAGAAAGGAAACAAACAAAAAGGTCAGAGGAAATTACTGAAGCAAAAAAATGAAGGCAACAGCTAGCAACTAACATTCTGCAAAAACTCTCCAAAAAGTCATTCATGGCCATGTGCTTTCTAATAGGCATCTTTATGGGTTAAATCCAGGTCAAATAATAATATCCTCCCTTCTCACTCCACCTCCAAATATTCTTCTCACACTTCTGCCTACCTTGCCGAAGGAAGTCCAGCAGTGACCACAGTTTTGTCTGAGAAAGCCTGTCTGTACAAGGCAGATGAAAACAGTCCTGAGAGGACTGACAAATCTAAGATTTACCCTGGTGATCAGTGAGACTTGAAAGGTATGCATGAGGTTTCATGCAGATGTGAATGTTTGTCCCCAGAGGTGGAACAGCAAGTGTGCTAAGCCCACTGAGTTCATTAAAACTTACTCGACTCAACAATTTCTCGGAAGACTACTCTAAAGAAAATATGTGTTTATATAGTACTTATCACCTCTTTTTTCTTCGTAAAAATGAGATGCTAAGACCTTTAATCCAAAGGGAAGTCTTAAAAGCTTCAGGATGAGATCACAGAATTGTTTCTCTCCAGGAGTATTTTGGGATCATTGCCATCACCCAGGAGATGGCCCAGAAAAATCCTCCCTAAAACAGTAAACTCCAGATAATACAATATCACTTAATTGGGAAAAGGTCAATCCTAGTGAAAAGTTTGAGCTATGGGGACATTTTTTAAAAAGAAATGCATGTCTTGCTTTTGGTTTATAAGTGTATTTTGGTAGTGTCAGAATAGAAAAAAGTAAGATACAGATGTGCTTGTCACACATATATTGCTACTTTCCAGCTACTGAGTCAACAGCAGACGTTACTAGTCAATCACAGTTTTTAAAGGGGAGTTATTTCAGATTTGTTTAGTAATTGAACATACAATAAGGTCTAAAACTTCCCTTTTGACAAAAAAGTTTACTGGTTTTTTAAAAACAAAGTTCTACTATAAATATTATTAATAAAACAAACAGTTGCCTTGTGTGTGTGTATGTGTGTGCACGCGCACACACACACACGCAGGCGCAAGCATGCATGCTTACACTAAAGAAATCCCTTTAGAAAATAACGTGGAATTATACTTTCATATATTTGTGGGGGCTTGGGGTGTGAGTGTTGGGGGCTGTGTAGAGACAGAAAGAGCTGATTTAAAAAAAAATAATCTCAGGGAGTTCAACAAGACAACTTAGATTATAATATTTGGGTGCTTTTAACTGCAGATAAATTATCACCTATGAGAAAATTAAACAAGATTTAGTCATCATATTCAACAAAGTAAACTTAATTCTTTTGAAATGTGGAGTAAGTATCTGACAGAAATGAACACTGATCTATAATTTTTTAATGACATTGTTCATCAATTCATTGTTATAAGATATATTTGAAAAGTATTTTTCTTCTAATAATTAACATTAACTGACTGAAGAACTTAGGAGCCTCTAAGTTGAACATGCGTTAAGAAATGTTTAAAAAATTATTGGATAGTGCTAATGATATAACTTTAAAACTCAAATGTCCTATTATTCTTACTGTAAACTCTGGATTTGTTATGTTAAACATCTTTACCAGTTTTGGAAAATGAGTTATATAAAAAGGGAGAGTAAAATCTATTAACATTAGAGCTTGTTTGTCTGTGAGAATACGGATTCTCTGAACCTTGTCCCCCAAAGCAAATTACAGAAATAAGTAGCCTCTTCAGAGTGATGTAAGCCTGCAGCTGTCATGTATAACCTCCAAACAAAAATTCCTATGATCATCATTTGCACTGACCTATAACTATATAAACATTAGAATTTGTAACTTACAAAATAGTTGGTATTAATAAACTATTGTCTGTTTTATATATTGTGCTTTCAAATAGTATTCATGATTTTGTTGTTGTTTGTTTGGAGTCAGGGTCTCACTCTGTCGCTCAGGCTGGAGTACAGTGACATAATCACAAAAATCATGGTTCAGGGCAGCCTCGACTTCCTGGGCTCAGGCAATCTTTTCACCTCAGCATCCTTAGTAGCTGGGACTACAGGCATGGGCCATTATGCCTGGTTAATTTTTTTGATTCTTTTGCAGAGACGAGGTCTCACTATGTTGCCTGGGTTGGTCTTGAACTCCTGGGCTAAAGCAATTCACCCGCCTTGGCCTCCCAAAGTGCTGAGATTACAGGTATGAGCAATCGCACCCAGCCAGTATTTATGATGATTAAGAAGATCATGGAACTGCACTGTCTGGGTTTAAATCCCGGCTTTGACACTCGTTAGTTTTGTGTTCTTGGGCAAGTCATTTACCTAATTTTCCTGCCTCAGCTTCCTCATCTGTTCACCAGGAATAGTAAGGTTTACCTCACAGGGTTGTTTCAAGGATTAAATAAATTAGTATTTGGAAAGTACTTAGAGCGGTATCTGGCATGTAATAATGCTACACAAGGAACTGATAAAATAAATTTCACTTGGAATAAGAACTTTCTGTTAAAAAATTCCAAAGACTATATCTTCTGTGAATGTTTAATTAGACAATTACTTAAAATCAGACTATTCATTATTGGAGCAAATCAGTGTAACTAATCAGCTTTGATTAATATTCTCAATCAAAATGAAGTAAATAAAGTCACCCATAATTTTATTCCCAACAATAAACTTTTTAAAATATTTTGAAGAAGAGCATTTCAAACTTTTAAAAAACATGTATACACACTCTTTTTTAACAAAAAAAAATCATAATTAAAATAATATGATAATATAACTCATCTGGACAGAATTATTGTCATTTTTGTTCCTTATGAATTCCAGTGTCTAGAATAATGCTTGGTATATATTAGGTGTTCAATCAATATTTGTTCAGTGGAAAATATTTGTTTCTAATAAAATTTTTCATGTAATACATTTGAATATTTTAAAAAGCATTAAATATTATTCTCCCAATATTACATATCATAGTTTTAAATGATTACCTATCATTTTATCTTACAAATGTACATATTTTCTTCAGCCAGCTCCCTATTTCTGGACATTTATGTTACTTGTATTATCTTGCTATTGTAAATGAATATTGTGACAAGCACCCATAGCAAAATCTTTGCATATACCTCTGATTATTTTCCTAGAATGATGCCTAGAAGTTGTTGACTGATTAATTATATAAACTTTTAAGAGCCATGATTCACTCAACATTTATTTAGTAAATATCTCCCAAATAACTGCTCTTTGTGTCTAGCCTACCTGAGGATACCATGGTGAATAAAGTGGGTATAGTCCTGTCTTCATGAACTTTATAATAATCTTATGCAGAGGCTGGTAAAGCTTTTGTTCTAAACTGTAATCCACGAGCAGTCCTCACATTAACAAGGTAAACTTGTCTTGGTTTTCACTGGATTTATTTATTGTTTCTTAGAAAACTCATAGACAGGTCATTTGTAGCACGGCACACATGAATAATCACCATATTTGAAATGAGTGAAATCAGAATTATTCAGATTTACTTTCAATGAGTTGTGAGAAATATAGGCTGAGCCCATGTGATTGGCTTAGCCCTCAGCAGTTTTATCAAACTTCCCCTATTGAGAAGGCTGGAACAACGGAAGTAGCCCATATCCTCAGCATCCTGGAAATAAAATACAAAAAATTCTGGAATTGTTGAAAGTGATAATGTATCATTTTACATATGAAATCCATTTTGTTTATTCTCAAACTAACCAACATTACTTTAATGACTTATGTAAATGAAAATATCTGTTATTTGACTTTTTTTCCCTCAGCACTGGCCTCACACAGGCACGCTAATGATTATTTGTCAAAGTCACACTGTTTGCTTACAAGGTATGAAGGCTTTTTAGACACTATAATGACGGCTCTTGATTCACTTGATAATATTTAGAATAAGCCATAAAAGCTGATCTCTGAACGAACAGACCGCTTTTATTGGCTTTTAGTGCTATTACTGCTGTCATAAGTGGAAAATTGGCCTAATGCAAGCAATACTGCTGTGTCATTCTGCAAAACTGCTGCTTGGTTTTGCAGTTTATTTTTTCTAATGAAAGTATGGCCAGGTAGGGAGAGAGTCCCACCACCTTCTGAGCTATGGGGCATGATGCCACCATGCCTAGGATTCACCTAAGGAACAGGGAGCCATATGCTTGAGGATGGGTGGGAACTCGCTTATCTCCTAAGCATGAGTTCATTTGTTACCTAAATGCCTGTTGAGTCCTACTATGCCTCAGGTGCAGGAGATCAAAGGGCAAAACAGATGTGATTAAGAGGAAACTCAATCTTAATCACAGGTTGATGATTGAGAGCCTACTAGCCTGATTTCATTAGCTGTCTCAATGTTTTAAATTTTTATTGATAAGGCCGGACCCGGTGGCTCATGCCTATTATCCCAGCACTTTGGGAGAGCATTTTGAGAGAGGACTGCCTGGGTTCGAGACCAGCCTGGCCAACTTGGCGAGCCCTCAACTCTACAGTAAATTTAAAAAAAAATTAAATTGGGCGCAGTGCTAAGTTCCAGCTGCTTGGAAGGATCGCCTAAGCCCAGCCGGTCGAGGCTGCGGTGGCCAGGAGCATGCCACTGCCCTCCAGTCTGAATGACAGTGATACTCCAACTCAAAAAAAAAAAATTTTATTGATATACAACTTACATAGAATAAAGGACATATATTGTAAGTGTACGCCTTGATTAACTTGTACCTATGTGCACACCAATGTAACCACCATCCATCAAGATATAAAGCATTTCAGCACCATAGACTGCTCCCTCAAGTCCCTTCCCCCACCCTTCCTTCTCCACCCTCTTCACCCACCCCCTCCCCCCCAACTCCCCCCAGCACATTTGCCCCAGGATTAACTTCTGACTTCTATCACTATTGATTACTTTTGACTGTTATATTCTTTTATATCTAACTTTATTTGTTCAAAATCATGTCTGTAAGATTCAATTACATTTTTGCATATATCAGTTCACTTAAAAAATTGCTTTGTAGTATTCCATTGCAGGACTACGCTGCACTTTATTTACCCATTCTATTGTTGGGGGGCATTTAAGCTGTTCCCAGTAACTGACTATTATGTATAAAGATGAACCTTCTTATGTATGTTTTGGTGGATATAAACACTGTTGAAAAGAAGCCCAGAAATAGAATTGACGGGTGGTAGAACGGGTCGATTTTTGACTCTAGGTAGATGCTGCCTAGCAGTTTTCCAAAATAGTTCTAGTTTACACATTCATAAGCAGCATATGAGAATTCCAGTTGCTCTGTGTTTTTGTCATCACTTAGTGTTGTCTGTCACAATATTGTTTTAATAGATTTGAATGCCTTTATATACTGCATGCACAGAACATTCAATAAAATATACTTGGATCTGGAATATGTTTTTATATACCATTGAATCTGTGTAATGAATATGTTGGGGCATGGGGGAAATGGTGGGAACACAGGGTTTGGAATTAGAGAGATCTAGGTTGGTGTTCCTAGTTCTACCAATTAATAACTGGGGTGGACTCATTCATGTCACTTGTGCTCCCTATGACTCAGATTCTTGTGTAAAGCCTAGCAAATGTCCTCCTTTAGAAGGGCTGTTGTAAAGACAACTAAAATAGCAAATGTAACATAGAGAGCTATAGTGCTTGACACATGTCTGAGCCTCAGTGAATAGTTCCTTTCCTCTCCTCACAGTGGTCAAGCTATACAATGAAACTGTCCTGAGAAGACCCATCTATATGTAGGTGCCCAGCGGCACCTCATTTTCTCTCTGTCAATCTTCATTTCCTCCCTAAAATTCTCTCAGCTGCCCAAGCCATGCTCCTGAGTGTCATCCTAGATTCTTTCCTCTGCCTCACTCACTATATGCTATAATGACAATAGGTACCATTCCAGTTTTTTATTTAGCAAGTGCTAGGTGCCAAACACTGATAAATGTTTTACACATATAGTATTACAGAAGAACCCTGCAAATTACATATTATCCTTTTCATTTCACAGACGGACAGAAATGAAGGTTCCAAGAGATCAAAGTATCCTTGATGACATATAGAGTGGGGTGGTAGAGCCAACATTTGAAACAATCTGTTTGACTCCAAAGCTCATTTGATTAACTATAATTCTGTACATCACACTAGTCAGAAAATCCTCTGGACTTTATCTCTTCCATATCCCCGAACATGTCATTTCCTCCTCAATCCCTATATTGTATGCAAACTTTGTACACCATCTCAGGTTTCCTTGATTACTTTCTTCTTGCCAAAAGTGTCACCTCATCATCACCTTTCCTGGCATCCTTGATGAGTTCCCAGTCCAGATGGAATCTGAGTTAAAGTCTCAGATTTGTAAAGATCTCTTGCACCACACGCTGAGTCCGATTTGCATTAAGTAGCTCCTCTGTTTCTATATTTACATGAAATGCACACCCTGAGGTGTGGAATCGGACCTCCTGAGTAGTTGCCAATGGGCTGGATAATGCAATCAGACAGATAAATTCCTCACCCATTCTCCTTTCATGCACTGCTCTACGGTATGGTTTCTCCTTGCAGGTTCTGGAGAAATCCCTTAAGCTGCACAACTACATTCCCCAGTCCACCAGCTGCATCATGTCCCTGTTCCTTGTGAAGTGATGGCCAGCATAGTAAGACATCACATTGCTTAGCATCCTTTCTTTCTTCTCCTTGACTGTATTTGTTTCTTAAGGTTGATGCAACAACAAAATACAGCCCTAGTGACTTATGACCAATATATTGACATACATGAATATATGACAAATATATTCTCTCACAGTTCTTAAGAGCAGAAGTCGGAAATCAGTTTCATGGGAAATATATCAAGGTGTTGGCTGCACTGCCTCTGAAGGCTCTAGAAGAGGTCTCTTCCAGCTTCCAGTGGCTGCTGGCACTACTGGCGCCACCATCTCCCCTTCTGTGCGAGGATGTCTCCCTCTGCCTCTCTCTGATAGGGATCCTTTGGATTCAATTTAGGGGCCACCTAGGCAATCCAGGGTCATCTCCCCATGTCAAGATTTTTTCACTTAATCACATCTGCAAAGAACCTTATTTTTCATAAAGTAATATTTACAGGTTCCAGGAATAGGACTTCATATTTTTGGTGGCCAGTATTCAGCCTATAAATTTTACCTAATTTCTTCACCTTTACCGCCCTAGGCATGAACCTCTCAAATAAGGCATCTCTACTTTCATCTTTACCTTAAACTCTGCTTTCCAGAGAAGGCTGAGCTGAGGGATTATCTTTGTCATTCATTTAGCTCTGGCATCTCTACTACTTGCCTACATTCTATGTTGGACTCAGCAAAGAATACTCCCAAATAGAGACCTCAGCAGTAACCTTAGAAGCAAAAGTTTTTCTCTGACTTTCTTGTGCCCTCCTGTCTCTCAATTCCATTCTCTCCCAAGACTAGCTATAGAAACTAGAATCCCTCATCCCCAAGGTAGGCCATAGAAACCATAACTTCTTTTTCCTAAAGCCAGCCAGGAAATCTCAAAATATTACTCTAACTTTCCCTCTACCTTTCTGTGTTTAAAATTGCCATAAACAAATTCACTGACCTACCTTGTTTTATGGTAGGTTATAAGGCCCCCATTCCAGAGAGCATCCTGACCCACACCCAGAGAAAGAAATGCATGCTCAGAGAGGCCAAGAAGAATCTAAAGAGACAGGGCTTGCTGGACTTCCCCAATCAGTCTATTAGCATTAGATCCTACCCTCCCAATCATATTTGTACACAGCTGTCCATACTTTGTTAAACCTAAGCATACAAAGGGACAATTTCCTTTGTATCTTTGGGTCTTCATTCTGAAGGCTCTCATGTACATGTTAATACATTTTGTGTGCCTTTTTTCCCAATTAATCTGCCTTTTGTGAGTTGATTAAGTGAAACCTCAGAGGGCTAAGGAGAAATTTTCCCTTGGTCTCTACAGTTTTGGTGTAGAAGGCAGGATACCAGAAGGATCATGTTAAAATCCACATCTGATCATGTCACTCCTTTGCATAAATTTCTTCAAGGCAACTCCCCATGGGTTTGTGCTAACACTCAAACTTCTTGGCTTATAGGAAGGCCTTCAAAGACTTCCTGATCTGATGCATTCTCTCTCAAACTCCATTATTTGACTCTCAATTAAGACTCTAAGCTTCAGAGGTAAGCCACATTTGCTTGAATCTGCTTTCACCATTTACTAGCAGAGTAATCTGGGACAGACCACTTAGTTTCTCTGATTCTCTGGCCCACTCTTTGCTTAAAGTCCCCCTCACAGAATTGAGGTGATAAAATGAGACCGTATATATCCCTTGCACAGGGCAAAAGCTCAAACAAACAGATTGCTCCAGTTATGTCAGATCATATGCAGGAATATAAATGTCTGCTGTTTTTCATCTTCAGGTATTTATCCATGATGGTTCTTTTCCCTGAAGGATCTTCACCATCATTGCTCTTTGCCCTTCCCCCATAAGTGAACTAACTCCTTCTATTTTTGGAACTCAGTTCTAGAATCCTTTTCTCTGCAAAGCTTTCCCTGCCTCCAGGTAGTTCAAAACCCTTGCACATTTAAGTCACCAGGGCATTGTTTAAAATGCAAATTCCAATTCCTTAGCTCCAGTCACAGAAATTCTAGTTAATCGTATCTTGAGTGGACTCAAGTCATCTTCAGCTTTAAAAAGCATCCTGGGTAATTCTAGTGTTGGTAGCCCCTTGATTGTACTATAATGCCCTCTCCTTTGCACAAGGCCAGTCCTGGCTTGGAATGGAAGGCCTTCTGAACAGACGTACCACTTAAGAGGTAATGTCTACACGCATAAAATTGGATGCCTCCAAATTCCCATTACAACCTAAATTTTGTAAATGAGATCATGTTACTTCCATAGGCTAGTGATTTCCCACATTTCTCAAAATAAAATTTAGAGCCATATCATGGCCTGCAAGACCTTCTATGATTGGGACCTGAACCTCTCTGACCTTAGCTCTTATCATCTGGACTTGCTCTTTCTACTTTATTGGCTTTGAACATGCCCAGCATTCTCTTGACTCAGAGACTTTGTACTTGCTGGTTTTTTTTTTAATGCTGAAAATACTTTCCTTCCATATATAAATGTGGCTCTTACCCTAATTTTATTCGATCCCTGCCCAGATGTTAACCTAATCAGAGAAGCCTTCCTTGACTACTCTGTATGTCCTTCCTGCTTCCACTCTCTAGCACTTATTTTCACCAGACATACTATATTCTTATTTATTTACTTACTGCCTGCTGCTCCTCACTAAAATACAAATATCATGACTATTTTGTTCATTCGTTCCAGAGTATGCCTAGAACAGTGTCTGAAAAAGGGAGATGTTCAGTGAATATTTGTAGAATGAATGAATCTGCCAATATTTTGTTGACAATATGAAATAGAAAGGGCAGAATAAAAGAGGAATCTTATAACCATTTGTTGTACAGACAGACCTATCACCCAGATTAACTCTGGTAACAAGACCACATGGAGCAGGAGACTGAAGAAGCAGTTAAATATATCTCAATCACCAAGGCTTTGAGGCTAGTAGCTTGGTTGGTCTATGTTTTCAGCGCAACGTGCCTGGCATATAGTGAATGCTCCAAAATGGCTGAATGAGTAAGACCTGGTTTTGGCAGAAGCTGAGACTGGATAGTTACTGTTCAGTCTAATGAATATTGTCGTTCTTCTGGATACTGTAGACTGGTGCAAAGAACAAGGGCCTTGAAGACAGGTTTTGAATCTACAGGCAGAATCATTACCTTGAGAACATTAGTCTCAGAACTAGATAGTGCTGGGTTCAAATCCACATGTCTCAAACTCTCCTAGACTATGTTATGTCATCTGTACAATGGGCTCAATTGTGTCCTCCAACTATCTGATACTTAGATAGATTAAAGGGATTCATACTTAGGTCAGGCACTTTGGAAAACTAATAACAGTTAGGGTTTGGATGTCTGCATTTCAAGAGGTTTCAAGTTGGAATCTTGATTTCATACAGATTAAGAGAGAATAAAAAGCATGTGATACTTATTTCTTAAAAAAAGAAAAAGAAAAAGGCAAATATGGCCAAATGTTAACATCTGTTAAATCTGGATGGTGAGTACATAATATAATTTTAAAAGAATGTTTAAATGTCAAAAACCAAGTAGTTAATATATGTTCTGTTAATAATCTTACACAATTATTAACTATACTTCATTTCAGATTCTTCACTTCTGATTGCTTATCTCTATTTTCCCCTCACCCCCACCATCATACAAAAGGAATTTTCATGCTTTTGGGTGGCAGAGTTTTTGACTATTGGCTTTTTAAAATCCTGGAATAAACTTGGTTTTAAAGCTCAGCTGGACCGGTTTCCATGAGTGCAATCCCTAAAACAGTTACCTTGTTCTAGTTCAAGTGCCGTGAAAACAAGGGTCATGTTGTATTTCATTTATAGGTTTTATTTCATTAGAAAGACTTAATGAACATTAACTAACAGGACAAGTGTTAATAGCATTTTGACAGGGCCGTGATATTTTTACTTGCTAATCCCTACGATTTATTTCTGTAATTCTGCCCTATAGTTTTATAGAGTGAAATGAGCCTGGTTCCAAATTGTAAACTAACAAAATTTGCATTTGACTCTTCAAATGTTTTCAGCAAAACTCTATTAACCCTTTTGAAAACAAAAGCAAAAACAAATAACCTCTGACTAAAGAATGACCAACATCTAGAGTAAATGGAATTGATAGAGTTGATCCATGTGTTTTTCAAGTTTCATTGACAATGTTATGTGGTTACACTTAAATTGCTATAGTTCAAAATTACTTGTTTCTTACTAAGAAAAAGAATATTCTTGAAGCAATTTTACCATAAAAAGTATTTTTCACATATTTGCATGGTTACCATCTAGGGCCCTAGAGCCAGATCAGCCAGGGTTTGAAACCAGCTCCCTCACCTACCAAGTATTGATCTTGGGCAAGTTTTATTATCTAGAGCTCTGTTTTCTCATCTGTGAAATGGGGATAATAATAGCAGCCATCTCATGTGATTCTTTTTTTAGACAATTCATTGAATTTATCCACATAAGTGCTTAGGACAGTGCTATATGTACACTGTTATTATTGTAACAAATAATTTCTCTAAGCAGAACTCATAACTCCCTTCTCCAGACTGCTCCGGTATCTTGTATATAGCTCTGTTCTTGTATTTTTCACAATGTGTTGTATTTTTTCTGTTTATTTGACCTTATCTCTCACTTCAGTCTGAGATTGTCCTGAGAAGGGACAACATACTTAGCACCGTGTCAGGAACATCTGTGACCAGGAATGGCACATCTTTGGCAATGTGCTATCATTTCCCCTCCGCTACTCATGATAGACTTAACCGCCTTTTCCCCACTCAGAATGCTGTTCAACACCACTTCTCTGGTAGTCACTGACAACAGGTTAGAAACAGCCAGTTCAAGATGTCATGTACTTATTCCCCCATGTAATAATGCTCACTAAATTTTGAATAATACATTGTCTTTTAATACTCTTCTTTCAAGGTGTGTAGGCTGCAGATCTTGTCTTTGGCTTCCTGGAAGAATGCGGAAGTCTAATCTTTTCTGCTTTCCCATCCTTTACCCTTATTTACGTTTTGTTTTGTTTTAGATTAGAAAATATAGTTTATTTAAAAAGTAAATTAGAGAGAGAAAGAGAGAAAGGAAGAAGAGATTCATTTCTCTGAGGTAGGGAAGAGGGCCAAAGCCAGGAAACATGGTCACACCAGAGTCTAATAAGGCAGTGGCTACTTAAGTTTTAACCCAATGTTTTGCGATGGCTCTGCTTTATTTCTAAGATTCATTATTCATTAAGTTTTACCTAGCATATACAAGACACAACAGTTTCAAAGCTGAATAAATACTCTCTTCCTTCAAGAAGGTAAACATTATTATTGTATAAAGCTGTTCCTTAGCCGGGCTCAGTGGCTCAGCCTGTAATCCCGCGCCTTTGGGAGGCTGAGGTGAGTGGATTGCCTGAGCCTGCGGGTTTGAGACCCGCCTGGGCAACTTGGCGAGACCTCATCTCTACAGTAAATCAAAAATTAGCCGGGTGTGGTAGCACGCGCCTGTAGTTCCAGCTACTTGGAAGGCTGAGGCGGAAGGATCGCCGGAGCCCAGCAGGTCGAGGCTGCGGTGGCTGGGAGCGGCCACTGCACTCCAGTCTGGGCGACA
>CAUYQG010099462.1:0-30657 GCA_963574415.1 Tarsius wallacei
CTGCTTGTGCTTCTTCTGTGCCTTTAAAGACTTTTGGTTCATCATGTCTTTTAACAATTAAAGCATTTTTAGTTTAAACCAATGCTTTATAGAAATATAATGCAAAGTTTCAGGAGTTGGACGCTGCAGTGCACTATGATGATGCCACTGCAAGCCAACCTGGGCAACACAGCAAGACCCTGTCTCTAAAAAAAAAAAAAAATACAACTACAAGCCACATATATAATTTTAAATTTTCTGTTAGTGACAATGAAAAATAAGTAAAAAGAAACAAGTAATATTCATTTTTAATGATATAGTTTATTTAACTCAATATATGTTCAAAATGATCATCATATGAATTACTATTTCAGGATTAATAACATTCGCATTATTAATGAGATATATCACATTCTTTTTCTCTACTAAATCTTCAAAATCATGTTTTACACATAAGTTACATCTCAGTTAGGACTAGCTACATCTCCACTGCTCCACGCTGCCTGTGACTACTGGTACCATATTGGACTACCCTCTTACCCTCAAAAATACCATTTCCTTGCTTCTATTTTCAGTTAAATAATGTGGAGAATAACTTTACCCTAGGAACAGTTGTCCTATTAAATTATTTTTATTATGAGTAATAACTTTTGAGGGAACCAAAATGAATGATAGTAATGAGTGATGCCTATTTACATGAAAGGGAAATCTAGGGGCCCAATATTAGAGCTTTTCTATTTCTGAGTCTGCTAGCTGTGTGGTACTTTTAAGAATTATGACTGAGAGGTGGATTGACATGAACCATAATAAAATAATCTTCTCTTTCCCCCCAAATTTCCTTCTAGCAAGAATTTTATTAGTATGGGGGAGGTGAGGATGGAATACATTTTTTTAGGAGGGAAAAGTAATTATTTGGGCCATAGTCAAGTTATAACACTGTCTTTGAGTAACTTCTAAACTGACTTTAATCATTTTCTTTTTGTCATCCTTCTACTGGATTAGGTAAAAGTGGTTTCCAAACTCTCTTTAGATCATTGATACGCTTAGATAAGAATCTTTATTTGCATCTATATGGACATTAAATATATAATTTACTCTTACTCTAGAACGGTATTTGTATTATCAAGATGTGTCATGAAAATAGTTGTGTTTTAATTTTTTAAAATTGGCTTAATAGGTCACTCTAGACAATTGTGTCGAAGTTGGGCGGATTGCCAACACCTACAACCTGACAGAAGTGGATAAATACGTTAACAGTTTCGTCTTGAAGAATTTTCCTGCCTTGCTGAGCACTGGGGAGTTCTTGAAACTCCCCTTTGAGCGTCTTGCCTTTGTGCTTTCCAGTAATAGCCTTAAGCACTGCACTGAACTTGAGCTCTTTAAGGCAACCTGTCGTTGGCTCCGCCTGGAAGAGCCTCGAATGGACTTTGCAGCAAAATTAATGAAGAACATACGATTTCCACTGATGACACCACAGGAGCTCATTAATTACGTGCAAACAGTGGATTTCATGAGAACTGACAATACTTGTGTGAATTTGCTTTTGGAAGCCAGCAATTACCAAATGATGCCATATATGCAGCCAGTTATGCAGTCAGACAGGACTGCCATTCGATCTGACACCACTCATTTGGTTACACTAGGAGGAGTGCTGAGGCAGCAGCTGGTTGTCAGTAAGGAATTGCGCATGTATGATGAGAAGGCCCATGAGTGGAAATCATTAGCCCCTATGGATGCCCCAAGGTACCAGCATGGCATTGCCGTCATTGGAAATTTCCTCTATGTTGTTGGTGGACAGAGTAATTATGACACAAAAGGGAAAACAGCAGTCGATACAGTCTTCAGATTTGATCCTCGATACAATAAATGGATGCAAGTTGCATCTTTAAATGAAAAGCGCACCTTCTTCCACCTAAGTGCCCTCAAAGGATATCTGTATGCTGTTGGTGGGCGAAATGCAGCAGGTGAACTGCGTAAGTGTGTGCATTTATACTAAGCATAGAGACAAGTTTTTAAACCCAGAAATTCTTGTTAAATCACAAAATAAGCAGTTCTTGTTAAATCACAAAATTAAACACAAAATAATGTAGTTAAGGTTTATTTTAAGACTATTTTTTTTCTTAGAAGATATTAGAGACCATCTATATGCCGTATCTGGGCAGATATTGTTGGCTGGGGCACAAATTATATCTTCCAAATATATCAGTATAGTGGAGTATTTTATTTGTGCAATACATGTTGTTTTAATCTTGAAGGTTCACCTACAAAGTATATTCACCTAATTTAAATTCTAAATGAATATTGAACAGAAGTTTGGCATGTTTTATCATTTCCATTGTAAAAGCTCACATGATAGTTTACTAAGCAGGTTAAAATCCTTCATTATGGAAGACTTTTGTTGTTTCTTTTTTTATGTAATTGGCTACTTATCAGAGGCCACATAGATCATTTTCTTTATAGATTAAATATACAGAGTTCAAAATTATCCAAAGTTTATTTACTGTGAATTATGATCTGTGCTATTAGTTTTAGAAATACTTTTCTTTTGGTGAAATACTAGACAGTTTTCTTCACTGTAAACTGATCTGGTTTTATTTGATGGTCACACTTTTGTCTTCTTAATCTAAGATTTGTCACAAGTACACTTTAACATAGAAATACTTTGGCTATATAAATTACTGCTAAAATGTTTAATTGTATTTCAGATAAAATTGGGACAGTGTACTTTTCCCCCCCAAATGGCAGGAAGACCACATTTTATCCTGTGACTAATAGATCTGTCATTAGCATTGGTGTCTGACATTTTTTTTCACTCCTTTTCTCTTATTCTTTATTTTAAATAGAGTCCTTGTTATTGACCAATATTCCAGGCTTCATAATGCTGGGGAAGTTCAAAATATTTGCATTAGTTCTGGATAAACTCAGAGTAATTCTCAGAATCTTTCAAAAAATATTCTAAGGAATAAAAGGTAGTTGAATATATTTGAGCTTAAGGTATTTGTCAGAGAAAAGAATGCTCTCAGCTCTTATACTTTCTTGTTTTTAAAGCTCTTTTCTGTTAGTGACATGGTCTTAATGTTACTAATCTTTGCTACCCAGTTTTTTATTCCTTTGTTTTTACAGTGACACTTTTTCTAAGACCAGACTTTCTAGAATGACCATAAACTAAATAAGTTTCCCAGTGTATTTTAATAATCAGACTTTTAGAAGCACTTGAGGCATAAATGCCCTTCATGTAGAATTATCATTCAGGTCTTCTTGGTCAACCTACACACTAATTATTTTTCATATTATTATACTATTTTAAGTTTATGATGCCTGGAAATATCCAGAAGGTACAAGTAGTGACTTGGTTGTTTCTTGGAAAAGCCACTTGTGTAAGATAATCTTTGGATTCACAAATTATAGGCCATCAACAGTGGCAGTCAGTGGTCTCTTCTCAAAGGAAATAGCTGCATTGTTCAAAGTCAGTGTTTTCTTGTTGATGTTATCACCCCGTTGATATGCAGTTACTAAGTTTTCAATATATTGTTCCTAATATTAGTTAGAAGATTTATTCTTCTGGGAGTTTATAATAGGCCATAGAGGGTCGTTTCATAAAACAAGAAGCTAGAGTCATTTCATAAAACAAGAAGCTAGAGTCTTTCTGACCCATCCCCACTCTTTTTGAGTTCCTTCTATGTTTGTTATACCCATCTGGGAACAAAAAATGGGCTACCTCATTGGACAAGTGACTCATACACAGGCTTCCTTTGCTCTTGACCTTCAGAACTCCCCCCCCCCCATTTCTGATTATAAAGTCTTCTGTGTTTCATTTTGAAAGTGAAAAGAAATAAGGGAATCATGCTTTTGGTGAGCTATTACCAAATTCATATTAGCCATTTGATTATATTTAGGTTTTAAAAATGATATCCCTAAAAGTTAACCTAAGATAATGACTTTAAAAAATAGTCTCCCTCTTGATGATAAATATGACCAATTTTTCTCATTTCATAAATTGCATTCTTCAAAAAATGCACATCTGGTTATACTATAGACACAAACCCTCCATACCAAGAAACTACACTAATTCTAATTATAGTTCATTTATTTGATATTTCACTCCATTTGAAATGATATTCTGTAAGTAACTAAACTTTTGTGGAAAACGATTCCCTTAAAATCAGCATACACATCAAGCACACTTTAAAGCCCATAGCTAACATCATACACCAAGTACATTTTGTACTAAATATTTTAAGTTACAACAGATTGGAAATTTTAAAAATTGTGTGATTGACTTATGAAGTGCCCTCAAATTGAGAGTCTTGATTCCAGAGAACCTTTAGACCAAAGAGAGTTGTTACAATAAAACATCGAACAAGAGGCTTCATTTTGTTCTGACCAACCCCTCTGCCTTTGAGCTTCTTCTATGTTATACTCAAATGGGAGCAAGAAGTAGATAGTCTTGTCTTGTCACATAAACTTGCTATAGCTTGCCCTGATTACCCCTATCAAAGAGCAATATAAATAAGATTTTCTGAATTCTATCCATTAATAGTGTTTCCCTTTATATAAATAAGAAATGAATTTGTGGCAACTGGCCTTTCCAGTTTTCTTGGGACCATTGTTTTTGCAGAATAGCAGATTTTGGTTCTAAAGAAACTCTTGCTTATATTTCTGAATGTTCCAGCTAGAAGCAGATATTTTATTTTATTTTAAATTTTTTAAATTTTTTAAATTTTAAATTTTTAAATTCTAAAGATGTGGGGTACAATTCATGGTTAGGTATACAAATGTTGATTATGCAGGTACCCTTGTTGATGAGATGTGCCCCTCCCTCCCCTAGCAGTTTCCCTCAACTGCCAATCCCCCCCCCACCCCCCCCCCCCCACCCCCGCCCCGGCAGTTTCCCACTACTGCCAATCCCTTTCTTATAGTATTGTGATAATTGTTCAAGGTCCACTTATGAGTGAGAATGAAGCTGAGATTTTGACTTTTCTCTTGCCCCATAAGTTTTTTTTAAAATGGAATCTCCTCCTTCCACACACATTCTAACATCTGTTGTATAATAAATTAACATTCCCTTTGTAACTGATTAGGTTGACATATTCATATGCTTATATAAATAGAGGGAGGTGGTAGTATTGATGGGAAAGTTATGTAACAATTTAACAGATTCATTAGTACCAGCACATCAGATATTCTTCATATATACAACAACCATTGCCTATATATAATTATAAAAAGAACACAGTGGCAGCATTTGCAAGACATTTTAGATCATTTAAATTCATTTGACCTTTTAAAATGCTTTCGTGAAATGTATGGACCTAAGGAAAAGCTAAATCCATAGTACATCAAAAAAAGACCATCTCTCTCTCACTCTCTCTCTCTCTCTCTCTCTGTGTGTGTGTGTGTGTGTGTGTGTGTGTGTGTATGCACACACACATGTACATATCCTCCTAGCTTATTGCTGAAATATAATTCCTTGGAAATGCTGTTTTCTTTTGTCACTGCTTACAATAGGAAACTAGGGGAAGCCAGAGTAGCTGTCACTTAAGTGAAAAAGGAGTCAGTTATTCCTGGCACCTTTCAAAATTGTGTCATATAAGAAATTGATCTTCCATTGAGGTTTTCTACATTGAAGAAGAATATGACAGCTCAGATATCTTTTACTTCAGTTAAATATTAATAAGCCAAACTTTCAAATAATGAAATAACTTATAGAAAGCACTTTGGACTTTAAAAAAATAAATGTACAATAAAATTACTAAAATCTGCTTCCATATATTTTAATGGGTTTGGGGTGTTCTTGATCACTAATCAGAAGTCCATATTTTTAGAGTCCACGCCCCCTCCAGGGGAGCCATCAATGTTCAGATGGTTTCCTTCAGGCTTAATCTATTTTCTAATCCCAAAGAACAAGTATGATCCACATCATCTTTTTGGACTGATTCTGAATTCCCATGGAAACATCTGAGAAAATAAGAATTCTTGTGAAATTCCATCTTAAGTGTAATTCTTAAATTGGGGAGATTGTCTAACTTCTCAGACACTAGACCACCAGATTACTAAGGTTAATTTTCTAGATTAAGGGTCAGCAAACTTCTGTAAAGGACCAGTTTTGTGGGTCATTCAATCTCTGTCACAACTAATCATGTCAGCTGTTGTAGTGCAAAGGCAACCCTAGACTATTCATAAGCAAATAGGTGAGGCTCTGCTCCAATAGAGCTTTATTTATAAACACTAACATTTGAATTTTAAATGATTCTCATTTGTTACAAAATAGTCTTTTGATTCTTTTATAACTTAAAAAAATATAAAACCATTCATATTTTTATCTCGCGGGCCATACAAAAATAGACAGTAGACTGGATTTGGCTCATGGACTGAGATTTGCCGGCTCCTGTTCTAGATTTCTCCAGTTGCCTCCATACCATTCCCAACTCTCATAGATTTTGATGGAACCACCACTTTCTGGTGCCAACTCTTTGCTTTTCATCATCCATTTCTCCCTTCTCCCATTAGAGTTGTTGGCATTAACCTATACCTGACTGTCTTATAAATATGGAAAATAGAAATAAGAGTATATGTATCTACTTTTTAATTAATGCATTCTATTTTAAAACTAAATACTATCAATTTTACTGATAGCAACAGCAATTCTGCGTGGATAAAGTTTAAAGTCTGACAAAGATTAAAGAACTGAAAATGCTGGAGGAGATGGATTATTTAGCTGGAAAAAGAAAATTTTAGGGATGATAAACTCTTATATAGTTATTGTGTTATTGGTGGTTAATAGCCATCCTGCACTGAGGCACTACTGTCTGAGAAAGTATAGATGGATTGTTGTAACTCCTTTTAGGGAAAAAATTGCAATTAACATGCCACAGAGGAACAGCATTATCTTTCTACATAGGAAAATATTAATAATGATAAAAAATAGCTGTTCAACTTTTAACTCCAATATAAAAAGAATAAGAGGAAATGAATGGAATAACATCAGAACAGTTGGAATTAGACATAAGAAAAAGCAGTTACAATCTAGAAATTTCAAAGTTTAAGGCAGAGTCCTGCATTAAGAAAAGTATAAAACTTTATAGTGAATTCTGTCTTTGGTTTCAAAGAGCTGGAGAAGATGATCCCGGAAGTCTTTTAAAGTCCCTTTTATGATAGGATGTATGATTAGATTATTTTATCATAAAATCCTCTCATTAATTACTTTGTTAATGCCAAGTACTAATCAATACACTATGTTCTCTGTTAAGTGTAGAGAGAGATTGAGATAATAATATACATTCAGTAGAATTTTGCTTGGCAGTTATGTAAAATTCATGCCAAAGGCAAATGGAAATAAACATTTCAAAAGATATCCAGTGACTGGAAATAGTCAAAAACAGTATCGACGCATGTGCCAGTTTAACTTGGTATTAGTTGTGGAAACACAGTTTAGAAGAAATAGAGGTGGTAAGGATCCAGGCCTAAAGCAATGAACAAAGCTAACAAGGTAGTAGATCAAAATGAGAATAGTAAAAACCTTCAAAATAAGACTGAAAATTCAAAACTAAAGTAAGTAGAAAAGGAAGTCAGTAGAGATATACAAAAATTTATACAAAGTAGATGTGGTTAGAGGAGAAAAGAGTACTTTGTATAGTGAATTTGGTGATGAAATCAAAGTATCAAATGGAGCAGAACAGTAATCTCAATCTCTCTCTCTCTCTCTCTCTCTCTCTCTCTCTCTCTCTCTCTCTCTCTCTCTCTCTCTCATTCTCTTTGTTTTCCCTGTGGTCTTGTTATTTTTTTTTAAGTGAAGAATCTCATTCAAAAGTTGATTTGTCAGTTAGGATTGCACTGGGTTGCAAGTAACTAAGCCATAGTCCAGTGACTTGATTACTCAGTAGACTCTTGCTTACACATCACTGCCTAGCACTATATTATATGATTGGTCAAAGCTTCAAGGGAACCTGCAAAATTGAATTTCAGTTTTAGCTTGGTGCAGTGCTTCCCTGAGCAGTGTTGTGGTTCTGTTAGTAAGAAAAAAAGTAAGATTGGGGGAGGCAAGAAATTGGATTAGCAATTGTCAATGTCTGCAATAAATATTGTTAACTTTTCAAGTCAATCTATACTTTGTGATTTTGACTAGAATCCTCATAGTAGCCTTTCTTCTTTTTAAAAAAGAATTACATCTTTCATCTGTCTTGACTGTCATTGTTCTGTCCTTTAAGTTATAACAGGTTGTTTGAAAAATATTTAAGCGAGTTGAGGTCACTTATCTAAAATACTTTATGTTAAAGATGATAAATTTATTACTGAGAGGAAATACCCCTAATAAAGATCCTAACATTGTATTTTATTTATTTTATTTTGAGTTGGGGGTCTCACTCTGTTGCCCAGACTAAAGTGCAGTGGTATAATCACAGCTCACTGCAGCCTTGACCTCCTGGGCTCAGGCAATTCTTCTTCCTCAGCCTCCCAAGTAGCTGGGACTACAGGTGTGCACCACCATGCCTGGCTAATTTTTATTTTGTTTTTTTTTTGTAAAGACAGGGTTTTGCTGTGTTTCCCAGGCTAGTTTGGAACTCCTGGGCCCAAGCAACCCTTCCACCTTGGTCTCCCAAAGTGCTGGGAGTACAGGTGTGAGTCATCATGCCCGGCCAGGACAACTCTGTATTAAACTGCCAATCATCTTCAGGTTAAGAGTAATACTGGCTGCAACGGTATATATAAGCTACCGGCTTTAAAGTATAAGTGTAGATAAATTAACATCAGTGTCCATTGTGTACTCTGTATGTGAAGTAAAGCAATAGGCTTCAGTGTGTATACTTTCATTTTCAATTTAAAATTTTGCTTCTTATATATTAATGTTTGTTCCTGTATGGTATGTCAACATAGGGACTCAGAATTGAGATTTTTTTCTTCTTTGTGATTTTTTTCATCTTCTCTTCCTACATTTTTAGAGCAAAGAAATTGGAGAAATGTGAAATTATAAAGATGTAACCAGATTCCAGAAGTAAAGAAATTTTAGCAATTTCTGCAATGACAGAAATGTGTTATATTCATATATCTAGTCTAAAATGACATGTATTAATAGTTCATATTAATATAGTCTCAGTAATTACTATAAGAGCCCCCCAGGGTCTCTCATATCTATACTAGATATATTTTAAATAGTTGAATATTATTATTCCACTTAAAATAAAAAATAATTAATTGCTGAAATTGACATTAAAAATCATTGTCTTCTTTTTAAAACAGCTACAGTAGAATGTTACAATCCAAGAACAAATGAATGGACCTATGTTGCCAAAATGAGTGAGCCCCACTATGGCCATGCTGGAACTGTGTATGGAGGCGTGATGTATATTTCAGGTAAACAGTTATCATGTGAACATGGTATAATGCATACACTTTTAAGTATATGGTTATATTTCCATATAATGGTAGTAAAAATAATCCAGAAAAATGGATAATAAAAGTGTAACTTATGTTAGTCAGACAGAGTGGTGTGCACCTATAATCTCTGCTACCAGGTATGTTGAGGCAAGAAGATTGTTTAAGCCCAAGAGTTTGAGACCAGCCTAGGCAACATGGCGAGACCTCTTCTCTAAAATCATTTTGTATACACGCACACACACACACACACACACACATATACATATAATTCATGTTGATTTTAGAAAAATTTTTGTGCATACATTTGCATATGAATGCCTTGGGCATTCTGTAAGTTCAGATGAGTAGCAGCAAATGAATCCTGCTGTAAATGTATAACTTAGAAGAAATTGGAAAGTGTTCAAATTCTCCAATTTGCTTTCTAGTCCCCATGCACTGTATTCTAATAAGCACTATTAATAGTCTCAATAGCAACAATTAATTCCTTTTATTTAAAATTTAGCTAAACTATGTGAAGAAATATATTACTATATAGCGTATAGGCTCTACTGTGCATAAAACATGCTTCCAATATGCATAATGATATATAATAATGTTAATTGTCTCTTTTAGTATAACCCATAATATGTGTTTCTTTTTTCCTTAGCATTATAATGGAGTCCTACTATGAAGTCATTGCATAAATAATTCTCTGCGGATTATACTTAAGGCACAGGCAGATGTATTTTCCATTTAAACACTCTGAAATGGCTAGAGTTTGTTTACAGTGTACCAGTAGCAACTTTTATTCTCAAATTGTTGGTGTTCAAATCACCCTTCTGTAGAATTTAGAAAGAAGTCTTACTTTAATGTAATGACCACCTCTGGTATTAGACATTTAACTGTTAGGCAAGTTCTTATCACTTGGCCCTGATAGTCTACCTAGGACAGGTTTTCCCCTTTTGAAGGCCTGCCAGTGCCTGGCCAGTAGTTACTTTATTGGAGAACAAAGGTGTTAAGATGGTGTTTGTGATCTCATTCTCTGAACACTGCCTTATGAAATCTGTAATCAAGAAGAATCAGCGAATGACCTGTAGTGTGTGATTGGCAGGTTTCTGGTGTTAAATTTATGAGCAACTACGGGATGTCTTATATTGAAACAGCCAGCCAAGAAATAATATGCTCCTCTAATCAATGATTTACACCACCTACCTATTTTATGTGTGTAGCTACTATACCATTATAATGAAAGCTCCAAGTCCTCTGGGGAAAAAATAACACCTGAATTGTTTTAGTGGTGCTTTGGCATAACTAGTGTATAGTGCAGAAATGACCTTCCTGATCAAGAGTAGGTTAGAAACTATAGCTCATTTTCTAACCAATGAACACTGTTTTGACTTCTGTGAATTCTGTAAAGCACAGGAAAAAATACAATAAAGAAGAAGAAAACAGTGATTGCCATCAGGCCACCTGATAGTAGAGCTTTGGATGATTTGACTGAAGATTAGCTTAGTTCCCTCCCTTGTCTTCAGAAGATATAGTCTGATACTTTCGTTGTACAGACTGATTTATGTGATTTGAGAGTACACTTTGTAGATAATATAGACTCAGTAGATCAACAAAAACCTGCTGCACATATAAAATTCGCCACATATCTAATATTCTAATTCTTTAGTTCTTCATCTGATAGCAGATGACATTACCCACTCTTCACCCACCAAAAACTCCCAAAATAAACAATTCTAAATATTCTTATAAGCTTGCACACTTGCACAAGACTTTCAGCTTTTTCAAAGCATTTTTATAAATATGTCACTTCATAGTCACAACCCTAATGAGATAACTAGAGTAGATATTTTTGTATGGCAGTTCAGGAAACGGGCGCCTGAAATTTAAAGTGTTCTAGCCTAGTACTCAGCACCCAGGGGTACTCACTAGAAGGCAGTAAGGAATGGATGTTGCTTTGTAGTTGGGATTTATTGCAGACTCCACTTTATCAGTGGCCAAAATATATTTTCATTCAGTAAACCTTCTTAAATACTATGGGTCTCCACTTGAGAAAGTCATTGCAATAATATGAGCCATTGTTTTGTCCTTTAAGAAGCTGAAAATATTGTTTTCTTTATTTTTAATTCAGACAAAGTATTTATAGAGGGCAGATATTTCTAAGAACAGTATTGATAAGCTTTACTATATCATAATATGTGGCTGAAAGTTTATTATCTATGACAGACAGCCTTTACTTACTTTTTCATTTTTATAGTAATCTGTTTACCTCACACCTATTATTTTCATTCTTTAGGAGGAATTACTCATGATACTTTCCAAAAGGAGCTTATGTGCTTTGACCCTGATACTGACAAATGGATCCAGAAGGCACCGATGACCACTGTCAGAGGTCTGCATTGCATGTGTACAGTGGGAGAAAGGCTCTATGTCATTGGTGGCAATCACTTCAGAGGAACAAGTGATTATGATGATGTCCTAAGCTGTGAATACTATTCACCTATCCTTGACCAGTGGACCCCAATTGCTGCCATGTTAAGAGGGCAGAGTGATGTTGGGGTTGCAGTCTTTGAAAATAAAATCTATGTGGTTGGGGGGTATTCTTGGAATAATCGTTGTATGGTAGAGATAGTACAGAAATATGATCCAGATAAAGATGAATGGCATAAGGTTTTTGACCTCCCAGAGTCCCTTGGTGGCATTCGAGCTTGCACACTCACAGTTTTCCCACCTGAAGAAACCACACCATCACCTTCTAGAGAGTCCCCTCTTTCTGCACCTTAAGATCATCCCTACAACTAAAATGCTGTAGTTCTATCTTTGCATTGTGTCATAAATTCTCTTCTTTTTCCCCCCGTATGTAGTATATATGTTAGGAATAGCCTCCAGTAATTGATACAGATATTGGGGGAAAAAAAGAAAACATTGATGTTATTTGTGCTGTTTGTTTGGCCTAGAATGTGTATAAAGTGGTATCACAACCATTCTGGAAATATATCCCATAGAAGCTGATGTTTAACATATGAAAAAAAGGTATTGTCTATAAAATGTTTCTTCAGTACTTCTTAAATGCTGTGTATTGGGTGTAAGGTATTTGTCATCTTACATTAGTAAGCCCAATAAACCAAGTTGAAGGTGGATTATAGTAAATGTACAACTGTGCTCACTAGGCTTCAAAGTAAAAAGTTTTCCTTTCATCTTTGGCTGTAAGATGTCAAAGGGAGGCAGCCTGCTTGAACAGGAAACAGTACACAAAAGGTCGCCAACTCGCATGAGCTACCTCCCTCTTTTCATAAAGTATTTTTGACATATCTGTCAACCCACCTGACTGTGTGGGTACATTAAGAACATATAAAGTTTCTTAGACACACAGGAGAAATAGCTAAAATTCACCAATATTAATTTTTAAAAAAACAGCATGAACCCTCTACTTATAAACAAGGGTTTTTTAAAGTGTGTATAAATACATACACCACATACATATATCAGATACGAATTTTTTAAAAAATTGAGTGGCACGTTAAATAAATGTGAACTTAAAAAAAATTCTTTCAAGAAGCAGCTTCTTGAAATGGGAATTAAAATGGGAATTCAGTATGCATATACTGAATGCACATTAGTAGAACCATACTGAATTTAGGTGGATAAGGGCTAGCGATTTTGAGCAACTAAATTTGTCACTTGACCAAATTTTATCTTCAAAATCTATATTCTACTCCTTCTCCTTTGCTGTTGAGATAACTTACATATTATATGTATTCTGTGTACTCTCAGTTCATAAGGTTATTTAGCACAAAGTATAGCAGCTTCACCTGGAGAGCTGCTTTTGCTCAATGAATCAAACTTCCATGTTTTATCTTTTTTTGTTCAATAAAAAACATTTAATGTCATTTTGGTCTGAGACATCCTATTATTGTCTGATTTGACTTCCTTTTATTAAATATCTTGTTTTGGTATGGCAAGATTCAAGTGATCAGAACTTAGAGCACTGAACAGCTTGGATGAGTGAATCTTTGACTTTTATTCATGGAAAAAAGAGTTTGACCAGATCTAACATTTTTGGTCAAAACTCATTGCTGTTTGTCTTTGAAGTGTTAGTTTGTGGAAGATGCTAGTTGACTCTTCTTCATTCCCATAGACAAACTGCCAGACATGTCTAAACCACAAAGGCATTTGTGAGTTCATCTTTCCTAATGAGAAGGGTTTGTGGAAAATTACCTTAGAGATTTGTCTTGACCTAGAATCCTAAAGGAAAGATATTTTGCAAAAGATTATTTGAGAATTATGTTAGGAACATATTGTTTTCTTTCCCACTTTATCTGCAAATTATTAGATTAAACCTGAACCAGAAATTTAGAGCAATTCCAGAACAACTGGGGAGTTGTCAGATATCTTTACCAGTGGGCAATTAGTAGTGCAGATGTCACTACTTCTATATTGAGTTAAACATAATTTAGAAAATAATTTTCCCATTAGTGGTACTTTTGAATGTTGGGGGAAGCCTGGTGTGAATTTGAAAACCCCCTTGGGCAAGATTGTTCTTAGGTCACAGCAACTGGTCCAGTGGTATCAGTTCTCTGCTGATAGAGTGCATTTAGCCATTCGCCCATAGTTAACACCTCTCTAAAAATGGAAGAATGTGCAGGACAGAGTGATGATCCTGAAACAGTTCAATGTGGGAGTTCTCGGTCAGGTGGCTCTTCTCCAAGGAGCACAGGTTCTTTCCATCGTGTGGCCTTCCCCAACTAGGTCCTCAGAGTCTTCTCCATTCAGTCAACAGAAGAAAAATGGAGGATTGCAGGTGTTAGGGCTATAGTGGTCAGGCTTGAAAGAGGCATGCATCACCTCTACCCACATTCTACTGGCCAACAATCAGTCCTGTAGCTACATTTAAACAAAAAGGGAACTGGAAAATATCAGATAGATGTGTGCACAGAAAGAGGAAATAGGGCTGGTGATCTTCTAGCAGTCTGCCACAGGGGATAACAAAGCATACCCAGTTCTGTTTTACAACTTACCTTTTCTGCATCCATGCCATATGTTATTTAGAATAGCAATTAATTTTGCACTTTACTGTAAGTGCTATTATTAAATAATTTTAACAGCTGGGAGATTATTGCACATTTTCCTTCACAGTGAATTATTTTTCTTTATAAAAAAAAAACTGTCATTCATTAGTTGGCTTTATAAGCATTTCTCATATTTATCCTCTTAAGTTCGTGGCCTACTTGAAAGAGAAGTTATAGAATCTGTTAAATCTCAAAAGGTTTACAATTTTCCTTCTTGGTCAAGGTTACTAGGGTATAAAAGATCAAGAAAGAATTTATTTTACTTATTTCTATAATTATAGAAATTCATCTGATAATCAATATTTTCCCTGAGATGTGAAATTATGACCTGAAATTCTTCTTTTCTAGTATTACTTTAGGGACTTTAAATATATATATATAAGAGTTTGACCAGATCTAACATTTTTGGTCAAAACTCATTGCTGGTTGTCTTTGGAGTGTTAGTTTGTGGAAGATGCTAGTTGGCTCTTTATATATATATATATATAATTTATTTGGGAATTGCTAAATCCCCTCATATTAGCCCATGATAGAGTGCACCATAGGGCAATCAAATAATGTCTTATTTAATTTGTTCCACTTTGTGATCATTTTCCCCCTAATTTCAAGGACCTTTGTGTGTTTTCCTCCCAAGAACAGTAAGCAGACATTCCTGTGTGGAAAGTTGGCTATGGCTCTAATTTTATTCTTAGCTCCTGTGTCTTTCCTTGTGTTTTTCATTTTCTAGTCACTAAACCGCAGGTTTAGTCTTTGGAACATCAAATAGCTTTGTGAGGAGGCAGGAAGAAAAGTAAATGCAAAGCAAATTTTTAAGGATTAAGGGGATTTTATTTTAAATTGGACACATAATAGAAAAAGTTTACAAACTTCTGGTAACTATAAAAATGCAAAATATAGAAAAATGTAGAACGCATAAGAAGGAAGATAAAGTCACCCATCATCTTCCCCCTATGTCAAGATAATTATTACTAATTACGAGTATGTTGCTTTTACACAATTATCACTTAAAAATCAGTATAACTTTGTATGACCCATATAAAGTATTTCTCCCATACAAATACTAACCAGGCCTGACCCTGTTTAGCTTCCAAGATCAGAAAGATTGGGCATGTTCTAAAGTATTTTCTGATACATCAATACATCATTTTCTGATACAGAATACATTCTGATACATTAATGCCTTGACTTCTAATAATACATAATACATCAATGCAATATTTAGGATAAAATTTTCTAACCTGTAGTAAGTGAAGTTGACCTCTTAGGCAGTGAATTGGGCTTTTGTCAGTTTAAAAAACACTAAATATTAATAAGGTCAAATCAGATATTTGCATAATTAAGCAATAGTGCATCCATGCCATATAGACACTAGATAATTAAAATATTTATTTCATCAGTGAAATTAACTTGCATAATTCAGATCTTATAGTGAACATTTCATCTATTTACATTTTGTATTCTTTATATCTTCACTAATCATACATTACCAAATAATTGTCAAATGTATCTTTACCTTGCTTGTGTTATTTGGCAGTGTAACTAAGAATAACAAAGATTGAATGAAAAAAATGAGACTAAAAACCATACCTCTAGCAAAAGAAATAAAAAGCGGAAATATCGCAACTGGATTTGGCAAAATGTTTTCTGTAAAGAGCCAGTAAATATTTTAATCTTTGTGGGCCATATGGTTTCCATCACAACTACTCAACTCTGCTGTTGTAGTGTGAAAGCAGACACAGACAACATGTAAAATAATGAGTGTGGATTTGTTCCAATAAAACTTTATTTATGGACACTGAAATTTGAATTTCATATAATTTTCACATATTACAAAATATTATTCTTCTTTTGACTATTTTCAACCATTTAAAAATGTGAAGGCCCTTCTTAGCTCATGAGCCATACAAAAATAGGCCACAGACCAGCTTTGATCCATGGACTGTTGTTTGCTGACTCCTGCACTACAAGAGCATGTTTCATTATCAGTCATTTATTCTTGCAATGAACATTTATTGTGAACTTACTTTCTATCAGTCAATGATGAGTCCTAGGGCTACAGAGATAAATAAAACAATCCCCGCCCTCAGGAGCTCAGTCTAGTTGGGTAGGTAGGTACTAACAATGTATTATGCTGGAGGCTATGATGGATGTGTAAAGAAGCAACATCTGAGCAGAGTCAAAAGGATAGGTGTTTGTATGGCATATGAGTGGAAAGCTACAAAGAACTGACAGTCTGCCTTAATAAACTGCAACTTCTGTGGCCACAAAGATGGAAATAAAAGAATGCAAAGAGGGAAAGGGCAGTCAACCTTTGAAATCCTAGCTCCTGTCCTCTGAGATACTTCATCTTGCAAATCTCTCACTAATTATCCTGACTACCAATTTGCTGGCTGTGTTAGGTAGAGTCACACACAAGTTGTCCTTTTAAATACTCTGTAACCCAGCAGAAAACAGGATGGAATATTTCACAGGGCTTCACTAAAACCTCAGTGTATCACATGCCTTTTAGTACAATGAACCTGAAACTCTTAACACTGAGAAATGTGTTTTTTTCACAGAACTCCAATGCCCTTTTGGAGGTAGAGGAGGCTGCAGGCGTGGTATAATTAACTCAGTGCCATCAGACACCTAGGCTTTTCCTTCTTGTCTTAACACTCTGTTTGTAATAGCATAGCAAACATCATGTTGCCAGTAGCATCCATAGTTCACACCCAGAGAGAGAAAACCTCTCCCCAACCATGGAATTTAAATCCTTCTTTTCAGTCTGATGGAGCCAACTTAGGAGATATGACTGCCCCTGGACCAGTTGCTAGGGAAATTCCATGCATGGATTGGCTTAGACTAATTATTTTATGTGAAATCATTGTTGTGGAATTAACCATAATACCCTTCTCACTCAGGAAGAACAAAAGGGAAACACAGGGAACGACATTTAACTGATTGGATTTACTTGGTTCAGTTTGTCCATAAACAGATTGGGCTTTTTCTAGATTAGTGTTTTTGAAATTCTGGGTCATAACTTATTAGTACAGAGGTTCTCAAAGGGTGGTCCAGGCATACTGGTGTCCCTGAGACCCTTTCAGGTGGTTCATGAGGTCAAAACCATTTTCATTGTAATACTATGACATAATTTGCCTGATGCACACTCGTTTCCCCACGAGTGTACAGTGGAGTTTTCCAGAGACTAGAGGATGCAGAATGATGTCATTGGTCAGTAAGGCAATAGAATATGAGTTTGTGAAATCTTGCACTTTAAAATATTCTCATTTTTTATCTCTAGTGCAGTGAATATCAATAGATATAACCCATATGAACAAAATCTCTGGTATCCTCAAAAAATTCTAAGCTTGTAAGGAGTTTTGAAACCAAAAAGTTTGAGAACAGTCGGTGTTAGTTCTAAAGTCAATTTTAGTGGACTATAAGCCACATTTTGTACAGATATGGAGTAAAAAATAAAGTGTACTGTGCATCATAATTTTAAGTTTTTTGCGATTTTTTTCTTTTGATTATATATGCATATGTGTGTATACATGAGGAGACCTAAAAAACCCAGAATTATTTTTTGGAGGGTGGATCGCCTATAGTACAGGCTTTGCCTGCTAGGTAAGTGTTTTAGGAAACCATCAACATCAGTGTACCAGCTAGCGTTGTTGTGAGAGGTTGCATTTGGTTTCAGTGAATTTTGGGGGGAGATTCTTTCGAGTTTGCCCATTTCATGATCGATGACTTACAAGTGTGCTGGCCACACCGCGCTGAATGTTTAGCAGTTTTTTATCAAAAGCAGCATGACCCCCATGCCCCATCCTCCCTATTCAACTGATCTTGCCCAGAATTACTTTTTTTTTGTTTCCCTGGATGAAAAAAGACCTCAAAAGGAAACGTTTTGCCAAGGTAGAAGAGGTGAAACAAAAAACAGCAGAAGCACTAAAAGACATAAAAATTGACGAGTTCAAAAATTGTTTTGAGAAATGGAGAAAGCATCTCGATAGGTGTATTGAAGGTGACTGAAGTTTAAACATGTAAGAATAAATACACAATTTTTTATAGTTAAATTCCTGTTTTTCTGGAGCTCCCTGTTGTATGCCATTGGGAGCACACTCATCTTCTGTCTTTTCCCTAATGTTGAGTAAGTGTTTGGGTCTTAGGACATTCCATGTAGGTCTGGATGAATATAGGAAGGACAAGGTCAGAGTCATTAGTGAGAGCCAGGGAAGAGAGACTTTAGATTACTATATTTTCCCACCTATTTCACAACACCATTGTGCCTCTTATGGTCAGGATGAGGCATAATAGCAAAATGACCAGAGACAAGCTGATGTGCTTGAATTTGATTGTGCATGGAAGCCCACAACTTGAGAGCTCTTTATAAGGAATCAGACTTTATTTTTCCTTTCATTTTTAATATTACAATTTTCAAATGTACTGACAAGTGAGTAGTATAACGAACACTTGCATACCCATTACTTATATGTAACAATTGTAAACATGTTCCCATACTTGGTTAATCTAATTTTTGTTAAAGTATCTTAAATTACAGACATTATGCCATTTCTCCCCTAAATATTTTACTACGTATATTTAAACTAGGGGGATTTTCCTTCTTAAAACTATCATCCTGCATAACAAAATCCATAATTTCTTACTCAACACACATGGAAATACCCATTAAATATTTAAATTTCCTCAATTGTCTCATATAAGACCTTATTCAAGTCAGAATACAAAAGAGCTTTGTGGCCCAATTTTATACTATTTGCTAATAAGATGGTGAGAAAGGTAGGCACCATCTATATATGATGTCCCAGCCAAATTTCTGAGCATGCTGGGCCTATGACAGAGGGAGAACTGCCTTAGCCAAGGACTCAAGAGGCTAGTGATCACCATCAGTGAAACAATTTTACAGTAACAGAACTTTTCAGGAGGGATTCAGGAGGGTGACATTTTTTTCAGAGTTCTCAGAAGCAAGGCCAGAAGCCTAAGAAACATGCCTGGGACATCTATGGGTACAAAATTGAAAAAAGTAAACTTTTCTATTTCTTACGGTTGGCTAAACTACTGTAAGAAACAGATCACAAAATGAAAATAGCTCTAAAAATGTTTACTTTTTACCCATGTAATACTCAAACACTGTGTTCTAGATCTGAAGGTAGCTCTCCTCCATGCAGTCACTTAGGAAGCAAGTCTTTGAAGTCATAACAGATGGCGCCTCCCTCCCTGATACATGCAAAAGCAATTTGTTCTTGTCCCCTCTCTTACTTCAAGATCTCATGCTCCATGAGATCATTTTTTGCTCACAGGCCCTGTATGAGATTCTGTTAATTTCTTGGAAACATCTATGGCTGCCCAAACAGCCATCGCCATTTCCATCCCAGTAAGCAAGGGCAAGACAGGACAGACTAATTGAAGAGCAGAAGGGAGGATTTGTGGACCAGATCTGGACATAATACAAATTACTTCCCACACTAATTTTAAGGAGCCTAGAAAGCATAGGCTAAAGATCGACTCTGAAGAACAAAGGGAAAATTGTGGTGAAGCACTAGCAGATTCTGTCACAGTAAAAAAATCTGGTTAAGAGGCAAGATGCTTCATCTTAAAAAGGCCAGGTGAATCATTTCTGTGAAATGCTTGGGGTTTTGTGTCATAATCATATTTCTGACAGCTTTTTGTGCCCTACTCCCCACTTTCTGAAGTTCCTCGTATTTAAACTCTTATCACTTATTTATACTCAGCAGGGTGTAGGGAAATATTTTAACAACCTGGGGAAAAGAAAAGGAGACGCCCCAATTTATAACATTTGCCAATTTATGTGGTGGAAGTATTTCTATCATGACTAATTTTAAGCTATCATGTGGGATCGCGGAAAGTAGAGTTGGGAGGAGATAACAGTTTCTTATGAGCCAATATAAGTCAGCTCTAGTACATAACTCCATCTAGAGAAGATAAGCAAGAAGATTTTGTCAGGAGTCCTTGGGACATGGCTGGAACACATGGCTCTGTAAATTTCTCACATCTAGTGGCTGCTTTTTTTGTTTTCTACTCTTTGAAGGATTTCCCAGTTTAATCCTCATAAGCCACTTACTTCTTCATATGAGTCAGCAGACCTGCTTCTTTCTTATGCGCATATCCAGCAGAGATTTTGGGAGATGGGTACTTTGGAAATGTTGGGAGTCTTTGAAAGTTAAAAGAATGTACACTCATCCATGAGGAAGGCACTACCAATTTTGTTTCCAAGGCAAAAATTATGTGTGTTCACAGGCTAAGAGGACAGAGTTTTCAATAAGTTGGCATGGCATCTAAATGGATGGAAGAATGGATCCCTTTGTAGAGGGTGGGTTATGAAGAGTCAACTATCCCTTAGCAGTCAGAAAGTAGTGAGGCAGCAGGAAGAATTTCCTCATGAACACATTGGCCAGGGAGTCCTCACATCTTGCTACCTTCCTCTTCTCTGAGTGACGGTAGACTCAAGGGCATAGACCAAGTGCTTCACCTACCACTCATGTTCTTGAATATCTGTGGTCATGATAAGACTTGGACACCCATTCATTTGTGGACGGGGCTTTCCCCTAGTAGACAAAAATAGGAATGCATCCTGGAAAAGCAAAATGTTCCAAGAGACTATAAAGGAGAGAACAATGTGTGACTTTTAGTGAAGCAACCAAATGAGCATTTTACTTATCCTGCAGGGAGGCACCAATCTTTTTATTTTTTATATATAGTGATCAGACAGCTTACTAAGACCCAAGAGCCTAGTGAGTTACCCACCTAGCTAGTGCAGACTCTGTCTATATGTAGGAAACACAATCGTGTGGCCTGGAGTGCTGGAGAATAGGTGTGGACTGACAAAGAGGTCAGTGTAAGAGCACAGTAAGTTGTAGAACAATGAGCCCATTCCACAACACCAACGTCTCTGGAAAATAGCCCTTTTGTAAAGTGAGGGAGAGTAGACCCAGGACTTTTGTAGGTTCTTAAGAGTGGAAGGTGAAGGAAAAATCAGCCATAGGTTGACTTGGCCACAGACTCATGGTCACCCACAAGAATTGAGAAGAGCCGAATCTGGAGTACCTTTGAGGGTAGCAGCAAAACAAGCTGGGCAACAATCTCTTGAGGAATTTTTCACCAAAAGTGAAAATTATCACAATAGGGAGGGCCCCGTGAAAGTGACAGTACCTAGGAAGGGTCCAGCATGGTAATAAAAGCATGATTAAAGTCTGGCCACTGGAGGAAAGAGAAGAGCAACAGTGACACTAACAGTTATAGGCAGAAACCTTGCAATTTTTGACATAGCATAAAGGGCAGAGGCTCTGTTGGGAATGGTGACTAAATGAAAACTGGGGCTCCCTTCATGCTTAAAGGGAGACAAAGAAACAGTGGAATGTTGTCTGTTCTCACTATTGTTTATAGGGGTGTATAAGATAGAATGTATGTGGTCTGTGAATCTGTACAGAATCAAGAAAATAGTTAAATCCCATCTGTTTCTACTATTGCTTTCTGGTGAATCCAAAGTTGGATATGTGCAGTCTCTAATAAAAGGAAGAGAGTCAAGGGAGTTGGCCAGAAGCCTGCCAAGGTGACAAGGACAGTCTGTCTGCACCTCTGGCCTTTAGTGTTTAGGAAAGTCAAGAATGCAGCCTATTTGGGCCATGGTGGAAATACAATGAAAAACATATCAAGAGGGAGATATGCAGCCTAGAACTGAATCATCTGGAGTGCAGGAGGCCAGGAACTCCCAGGAAAGGCTTAGCAGGGATACTTGGAAGGGACGAGAAGTGTCTTTTCCTAGTACCTTTGGAAAACAGACAGCATGTGCCAATCAGGAATTAACATTCAGTCCTCCCCTACATGCTGCTACCTCTACTGCCTCACTCTCCTGGCCTGAGAAACATATCAGGGAGGCCAGGGTTTGTGACTCACATACCTGTGTGCAAGAATGAGGTAATGTCAAGTGTTATGTGGCTGGGGAGCCTCAGGATGCCTGCACCCTTCAGGATTCTTACCTAGATTTTCTACATCATTAAATATGTAAAAGGTACATAAGCAAAGCCTTTCTTTCTAAACTGGGGATCAATGTAGGACCAATGTTGACTCTGACTCACTGGAAGCTGACCACCTTCTTTGTACCACCATCACCACTGGGGTCAACAGTTTGGACTGTCCTCCTAGCCTTTCTCAACCACTTAAGCTAGAAAAAAACTACTCACTCTCCTGGCAACATACAAAAGAGTGGTGGGCTTCATGTGCATCCCCACTCCAAGAGAATACATGCCAGATCTCAAATAATGTCATGAGAATATAAGAGATACCTTTTTTGGTGAGAATAAATAACTTGTGTAATGGTAAAGAAGTCTTTGTAGTTAGCTAGAATACGCACCTGGCATGCTTTGCACAGTATTAGCTATTTCCCTACTGACAGCTGCACATTCAACAGCATTAATTTTTTTAATAAGGGCCTGCTGCTCCCTTGACCTTAGGTCTAGCCCATGGGCCCTCCAAACAGAGCTGCCTTCCCAAGAAGCACCCACGCTTGTCAGCTTTTCCTTTAAGGAAACCCATGTCTTGGCTGACTCTTTTTCTTGAGCCCCCATTGCACTTGTTTTTCTCGTTAAACATTTGCCTAACTTCCTTTCCACTTATTGGTCACCCTGACCTGCACTGATCTTTTGTTAATCTGCTTCTCCTTCCTAGTGGCTTCCCTTAGGACCAAGTGACAACAAAAAATTTCCAGGAAATGAAGCCTACCACCATTGTAATTGACTAGGGGGCTGCATGTGGTATGCCTAAACACATTTTTAAAATTAATTTTACTGAATTTCCTTTCCTTGCTAGACTTTCCTTTCTCTAGTGCCACCTGAAGTCATGCGATCATACAGGGTGTAGACTAACTAACCAATGTCTACTTGCTCTGCAATCTTTTGACAAAAGCACCCTACAGCCTTTGGGTCCAGCTGTCCTCCTCTGCATAGCCTCCTCCATTTTGGGAACAAGGTCTGAGGGAGAAAAATTGCAGTCTCAAGGGAGACCCTCTGGTGCTATTCTAATAGGGAGACCCACACCAGGACTGTGTCTAGGTGCCACCCTTGGGCTAATGGTCAAGGCCAAGGCCTTGGGTACCTCTGTGAACTGAGAAATAATCTGGAGCCTTTCTAAGCCTTTCACAATGTGTGCCTGCTCTTGCTCCCATTCCCCAGGTTTGTAGTAATGCCTTATCGAGGATGAAAAGGTCAGACCATTCTGTGGGCAGATCTGAGATGAATGCCTGCATGGGAGGGGACTATCATTCAGAAGGCAGCAGGACTTCCACATATATCTTAAATGAGTCATTTCTTGTTTGGAGAGCAAGATAGAATGTGAGTGGCCTCTGACCTCTCGGTAACACATTTCCATGATTGTGGCAGAGTCTGTTCCAGGCACTGATCTGTCAGGAGAGCCATTTCCTTCAGGAAGGGCAGCTGCAAGCTGTGCTGCCAGAGATGTGCCCCTCAGGCATCTGTGAACCCTTCCTCTTAGACAAAGGAGGTCCACCCGTCCCATAGACCCCTAGCAGAGCCTAGTGAGGGAATGAGAGAGGGATTGATAACCAATAGTTGTAGAAAAGGAAGGTCCTCGGGGGGATGGAGGAGATGCATCTGGATCACAAGAAGGGACAGAATAATCACACATCATGCCTGGAGACTCCATCTGCTTTATGCCTGTAGAGGGGATAGGGCAATGTTGGATGTGATGAAAAACCACAAACACATGGAGGGAAAGGCTGTCTGTGACTAGGCTCTGTTCTTACCAGACCAACAACCTACGTTTCTCCTTTTTTTCTCTCTCTCTCTTTATATTTCTTTTTTAAAATTTTTTAATTTTAAAGATGTGAGGTACAATTCAGTGTTATGTATACAAATGTTCATTATGCAGGTACCCTTGTTGATGAGGTGTGCCCCCGCTCCCCTGGCAGTTTCCCACTACTGCCAATCCCTTTCTTATAGTATTATGATAATTATTCAAGGTCCATTTATGAGTGAGAATATGTGGTACTCAGTTTTCTGTTTCTGTGATAGATCACTGAGTATGGTAGACTCTAAATCTATCCAAGTTGCTGCAAAGTCCATAATTTTGTCCTTTATGGCTGCATAATATTTCATTGTGTATATGTACCACATTTACATTTCTCCTTTTAAATTTGTTCTCCTTTTTTAATGCTTCCCTTCTTCAAATTATCACTTTCTGGTGCTGAGTCTCAATGAATCCACTCTCATTGTGTTTCTTTTTTTAATGATGAAGCAGTCTCCTTTTACTACACTACTATACACTATATACAACTATATACTATACACCCCTATACACTGGAGTCAGAACGTGTTTGCCCAGCTTCCCAGTTAGAATTGTGCTCCACATATTCTATACAGAAGGGAGGAATCAGTGAATTCCTGCTCCCATTAGTGTCTCCTGGTACATGTAACCTTCACACCCTGGGCTTTCTAATTAGGAGTACTCTACTTCAAGAGAAAAAAAAAATCATTGTCTTGGAAGACTAAAGAAAATGTTAGTTGTGCGAAGATATACATGAAAGGTTGCCCACTTCTTCCCCCTTCCTTCCTTTTTTGGGCGGAGAATCCTATTTTCATGAAGAATGTATTATATGTATTAGCTAAAGCACACACCTGGGATGAATTAGGTTTTAAAGATTTCTTCACTGATGGTTGCATATTTTACAACCTTAAATTTTAAAATCTGAACCCAGTGCTTACATTACTCTGTCTTGCCATTGGATCCTCCAAACTCTCCTAATAAACTCCCTACCTATTAGCAGTCATTCACCATTCCCCTGCCCCTCAACCTCTGACAAACACTAATCTGTTTTCTTTTTCTGTAGATTTACTTATTCTGGATACTTCATATAAATGGAATTACACAATACGTGATCTTTTGTGTATGCTTTGAAAGAAAGTCTAGCATAATATTTTCAGGGTTTATCCATGTTGCAGTATGTGTCAGTACTTAATTCTTTTGTATTGACAAAAAATATTCTATTGTATGGATTACCCCATTTTGTCCATTGATGGACATTTGGGTTGTTTCTACTGCTTGGATGTTATGAATAATGCTTCTGTGGACATTTGTGTGCACATTAATGTGTAGAATTTGTTTTCATTTCTTTTGGGTATATATTTAGGAAAGAATTGGCTGGGTCATATGGTAACTCTGTGAGCAAAACCCCCAAACACCCAGAATTACTTTTGGGGGGTAGGCCCCTTGTAGTACAGGTTTCTTCCACTAGGTAAGTGTTCTAGGAACCCATCAGCATCAGTGTACCAGGTAGCGTTGTTGTGAGAGGCTGCATTTGACTTCGGGGAATTTTTTTTTTTTTTTTTTTGGAGATTCTTTCAATGCTTTTGTCAATTTCATGATGGGTGATTTACGAGTGTACCTGCCCACACTGCACTGAGTGTTCAGCAGTTTTTGACCAAAAAATGGCATGACCCCCGTGCCCCACCCTTCCTAATCACCAAATCTCACTCCAAGCAATTTTTAATTTTGTTTCCCTGGATGAAAAAAGTCCTCAAAGGGAAAAGTTTTGTCAATGTGGATTGAAACAAAAAATAGCAGAAGCACTAAAAGGCATCAAAATTCATGAGTTCAAAACTGTTTTGAGCAGTGGAAAAATTGTCTCGGTAGGTGTATTGTATCAAATGGAGAGTACTGTAAAGGTGACTGAAGTTTAAATATGTATGAATAAACACACTTTTTAAATAAATAAATTTCAGTGTTTTTGTGGTTCCCCCTTGTATGTTTATCTTTTGTAGTACTGGCCAATTGTTTTGTTTGGGCTGATTTTGGTAGTAGTAGTTTTTTCTTTCTCCAGCTGTTAAGTATTTACTTATATGGATGAGACAATACAATTACTAGTTGAGAAACAAACATCACTGAGTATAATTGGGGGATAACTTTCCCCCCTTCCTTCAGATTGACATTTGTTTTTATTGATGACTACCATGACTAGCCATCACTACCTCTTCCAGGATCAAATATCACTGGAATTAACTTTGGTGGTGACCTGGAGCCTAAGATTTTCCTGGCCTTTGTTTTTTTCAGTTTCTTTGCCCATTCCCACCCTCAAACCTTGCCCTGTTTCTAGTTCCATTCTCATTCTTTCCCTTTACCACTCCACTTCTCCACAAGAATAGATTCTTTGGTTTGACATCCACAAATCACTTAACTATGTGGTTTAAGGAGTGTCTGAGCCCTCCTCTTTCCCGGAGGCTGGATATATAGAGCCCATGTTTAAAATTATCAACCTCTGTGAAAAAAAGTGTGGTGATTTGCAAAAGATCTGAAAATTGACTTTCCATATTATCCAGCAATCCCTCTTCTGGGAATATACCTGGAGGAACACAAGTCACTCTATGAAAAAGATACCTGCACATGCATGTTTATTGCATCATTGTTCACAATAGCAAGAACATGGAACCAACCATGCTGCCCATTGAAAGAGGACTGGATAAAAAAGTGATACATATACATGATGGAATATTATGCAGCCACAAAGAAGGACAAAATTATGAATTTCACAGCAAATTGAATGGACTTAGAGTCTATAATACTGAGTGATCTCTCATAGAAACAAAGAACTGAGTATCACATGTACTCACTCATAAGTGGACCTTGAACAATTGTTGTAATATTATAAGAAAAGGATTGGCAGTAGTGGGAATCTGCCGGGGGAGGGGGGCACACCTCATCAACAAGGGTACCTTCATAATGAACATTTGTATACCTAACCCTGAATTGCAACCCACATCTTTAAAATAAAAATAAAACAAATAAAATTATAAAGAAAGAGAAAAGAGGCAGTGAGAAAGCAAGATAACCCAAAGAAGTTGGTCCTGTAATGTGGTTTAAAAATTAGAAAGACCTGAAGACCACTGTCTTTGAAATAGGAGAGAAAGAAAACCTATATAATAAAAGCAGTTCGTCTTTTGTCTATTGAAAACATTGAGGCTCATGATCATATGTGATAATCATTCTCTCTCCATCCAGCAACAGCCTTTGCTGGACTCTGCCTTCTATGAAATGAATCTTTTCCAGAAAGCTCTGCCTTCATCCCTCTTCCCCCATAGTAACGCCCAGAGAACGGAGCTTAGTTGAGTTCTCCTTTAACCAACCACATTCTGAATCTGTCTTTTCCCTCTACCTTTTGCTTCTTCCAGAATGTTTACATGCCCTTGCAGAATTCCTGGTACTCAGTTCTCCTTCTGACCAATCACATTCTGACCCTGTCCTTCTGGCATTTTCCTCAGCTCAGCCCTCCCAATGACTCCTGCAGACTTCTTGTCCCCTAGACCAAATGGTCTAACCTCCCTTTCAGAACCTAGACAAGAAAGCCTGCTTAGGAGCTGCAGCAGTGTTGTGCACTATCACATAAGACTTTTCACCATCCCTTCTCTCAAAAAAATGACAGATCATTCCAGCTCCAAAATATTATGAGTCAAAGAGTTCTCCTATAATGTGAGCATGTATAACAGCAGGACGTGCAGGGACTCTGATGACTCAGCAGTGTGAACATCAACTAAACATGCTCACAGTGATTGTTTATAAGATGTACGTGTTTTTTTATACACAACTGACAATCAGTACATATTGCCAGAATTTCCAAATAATGTCCTGTGCATGCACAGTGTTGAGGTGACAAAGCCATGAACTGAGCACTGGGAGACCTGGAGTGTGGTACCAGCTCTACCATTAACTGGCTGCATGATCTTGGACAGGTCACTTTTCCATTCAGTTTCCTCATCTATGAAGAGAGTACAAGAGTGAAGTGACTTGCCAAAGCATTTTTTAAAAAAATTGTGACTACAGGTTTCGCCAAATCATATGTATCACTACTCATGGGTGAGTGACCCTGATGTTTTTGTACTATAATTTTCTCTTATTTTAATTGCTTATGGTTACCTATGAAACTGATTTTGCAACCCAGTAAGAGGTGGTGATTGATAGTTTGAAGAACACTGAACTTGAGGGTTCTTAAGATATTTTTCAGCTCTAATGTTCAAAAAGTGAAAGGATCTATATTAGAAATGCGACAAAACAAAATAACATGTATTCACAGCCTCAGCCTTGCTGAACGTCTCTCTCTGACCTTCCTTCACTTGTCAGCAGTTATAAAAGTCAGATGTTCCACACCTCCAGGCGACAAGTTTCCCTAGAAAATGGCCCAGGCCCATCCCCCTTCCCATCCACACAGCAGTGCTGAGGCACTTAACATCTCTAAATGCCAGTGCCCTCATCTGGAAAAGGAAGATGACAATGCAGACCTTACAGGTTGCTATCAGGGTAAAATGAGATCCTGGGTGTGGAGGCGCCCACAAGGGCCGTGACCTGCTGGTTTCTCAGGCTGGATGTGACCTGCAGCCATGCTTTATTTGTCCTGCACCAGCACACCCTTCACTTTGCTACTACTGTCCCTGCCACTCCTATCACCTAACACCTTTTGATTGCTCACATTCACATGACTCCTAAAGGCATTTGAGTTTGCTACTCCTGGCTTAGCATAAGGCATAGAACAAATATGGCATTTAATGCAGATCATTCTCTTTACTTTTCCTGGTCTAGCACTGTGGAAATCACTTATGTCATGTGACCTCAGGCAGGGTGTTCAAACTCCAAGTCTCATTTGCCTCATTAAAATGAGAATAATACTTGTTCCGTTTGCTGTTCTGTATTACTGGGAGATTCAAATAAAGTAACAGATTCCTCATTGATTCATCATTGATTAATTAACTCAACTAACACTTTAATCTCTGTATGTCTCAACAGTAGCCTTGCCCATTGCTGCCAAGAAGTTTTCAGTGTCAAGAGGAAGATACATCTGGAAAAAGATGCTGTCATGGAGATTGTGCAAAGAGCTGGGGAAGCAGGGGAGGAAGGGCAAATAGCTCGATGATAGGGCAAGAGTTTACTGTCAACAAGATCGTCAAAATATGAACCTTGAGGTTGTGTTGCTGAAGGGCTTTGTCAGAAGAGCAGCATTTTGGTGCCACAGATAATGCTATCAAATAATTCCTTACATAACTCTGCCACACTAGCTTTTTGTGATGTCCAGTGTATCTTCCTTCATGCCCTCTCATTTGTCCTCCCTCCCCAACCTCCACTATCAACAGACCTGCCAAATGTAGCTGGCTCTATTATTCCTCTATTTACAGGTGAAGGAACTCAAGTTCATAGACGTTAAGAGATTTGCTCAAGATCACTGATGCAGGCAGGCTCTTCCCAGCTGCCTTCAATAGGCATGCATCCTCTGTTTTATGATGGGAACATGATGTGTCAGAGGATAGAGTGGTGTGTGGAGTGTTTATTGCTGTCCATCATGCCCCATGTCCCCCAGACCTTGGAAGATTTGGGTGCTCTGGGATATGACTGACTGGAGTTAACATTGCTTGGCCCTCCTGTGGTTTGCATTTCCAGAGACTTTCATGTAACACACACATCATCTCTTCATGGCTTTTGACTGTCCTATTGTGCCCAGTTGTTCAGCTTCACCACAGTACTCTGTCATAATTAAACTAGGCAAGATAACAACACAGACTCATGATTAACATATTAATAAGCTTCACATCTATGTCCTGACAATGCTTCTCATTATTTATGATGCATCACAAGGTGATTCCCCAGAGACACCTAAAGAACAGTGAGTCTAATTTTGGCAAATGCGTGATAATAAATTTGACTTCATTTATCTAAGGAATGGTCATAAGTGAAAAAGCCCAGGAGCTACTTAAATAGAAGTGAACCTAGCCAAGATGCGAAATGAGAGCTCAACTTTATTGAACCATGAGATTTAGACTTATCTAGAATAATCTGATATAATCAAGAAACATTAAACAAAATAACGGGCTAATACTCATCAAAAGTGTCAAGGTGATGAAAGACAAAGACTTAAGAACTATCACAGACTAGGAGAGATTAAAGATACCCAACATACAATATGGGAGCTGAATTTGATCCTAGAACAAAAAAGGGACATTAGTACAAGAAACCTAGTGAAATTTCAATAAGGTCTGTAGTTTAGTTAATAGTGTTGAACCAATGTAATTACTGGTTTTGATAATTTTATTAAGATTATGCAAGTTGGTAGCCGGGCTCGGTGGCTCAGCCTGTAATCCCACGCCTTTGGGAGGCTGAGGTGAGTGGATTGCCTGAGCCCGCGGGTTCGAGACCCGCCTGGGCAAGCGAGACCTCATCTCTACAATAAATCAAAAAATCAGCC